>OX155968.1:4143461-4238461 GCA_944548615.1 Micropterix aruncella
TCAATCGCCAACGCTTGACACATTTCTGACTATCTCTACGTGCTATACATCCGCACATTTACATATGCTGAGGCAGTAAAAGTTCTACTCCCATTCACAACGTCGTATTTGTGTGAAGTAGGTTTTTCTGCTATGACGAGTATAAAGACAGGAAGGAAAGTACAGGAAAAAGCTAGATTTGTCAAATTCTCTGAGCTTAAAAATATCTCACATTAAATTTGAAGTAGAAGCTGTAATATTGAAAAATAGAAAGCAATCTCATCCGTCACACTGAATTATTTCGCCGTACCTATCCTATGATTTTCAAAGTAGGTAGGTAGGTATATATAAATGTAGTTCTTAGGTTCTATTTTTTATGTTGTCGCACATTACAATTTCTTATAAAAATAAAGACCTACTTATGATACTTACAAATGAATTATTTATTTTTTACATCAAACCACTCACTAACTTTTCTGAAAAAGTTCTCGCTGGGTCGCAAAATATTATGATTTTAAAAAGTCGGTTGCGGGGTCAATAAGTTTGGGAACCCTTGCTATAGAGGTATATTAGAACCCCGCGCACTGCGGAAATTATTCTGCAGAATGACGCACCGGAAAAACTTGCGTCGACAATGAATGACTAATAAGTCCGAAAATTCTGCCCCAGTGCGTGGACTACAAGAATGCCTTTTTTTTTTCGTCTGGTGTAAAAAATGTACCGCAACGCACCATACCGAGTTGAGCTGAAATTCCGATTGAGCTGAAATTTGGCATGCAGGCATCATCTGGTCATGGCAAGTTAAAAAGGTTGTGGTTGAAATCGGTTCTCTAGGGCAGCACTCGTAATATTTTAATCTCAAATATTGGACTTGGACTAGACAGATCACGGAGCTTAGCTGCTCCGTGAGACAGATAGTTCGTCGGGCCGAAATCACATCGTGAAATTTTGGTTGGAATATCTCGTACACTAATAATATTTTACCTCCGCATAATACATTTTAATTGGATTTTACCGCCGTTTCTTAATATTCAACCCCGCCCTTAGCTGAGAAACGTACCGTGTCGCCCAAAGCGGTCGCAATGGAACTCAACCAGGTTCGTCCGCGGGCGAGAGAGGGCGCTCATCGATTTTATATATGAAATTAATGAAATGAAATGAAAATGAAAATGAAATCAGGATAACAAACGATTTTTATTAAAGGCCGCCTGGAAAGAAATGAACTTGGAAATATTTTCGGTTCGTAATGAAATTTTTCGGTTTGTAATCTGGAATGGCGGCAGTTTGAGTACCGTTGGTAGCTTGACCTGTTTCGAATCAGTGCTACCAATATACAAAAACGAAAGTCAACGAACTGAAGTATTGAAGAAGGCGTGTCCTCCGTCCTGTCATCTTCCGAAAAAACAAATGGCGGACCTTTGACGCCGTCGATTTTATTTCGTTTTCTTCGCTTTTTATTATTAAAAACACGTTGTTAAACGCGGGATATTGTTCGCGCCGTTACGTTTAGTGATATTTTGGCGTCATGGCGGCCGCCAATAATGAATATCCGAAAGCCACGAGTGAGTAATGTTGTTGACACGCCTATCTGTATATTGTGTATTTCTCGTCGTGTTTCATCTGTTTCAACCGATTTTAAGTCTATCAAATGAAAAAGTATTAAAATTTCGAAAATGAGGAATAGTTTTTAATTTGGAACATCCGCCGTGTTTGTTTTGCAGACAATTTTGATAGTTTGAAATCCCAATAAAAAAAGGATTTTCTTTTTGTTTTTAGATGCTGCTGTAGGCGGTGCGATCTTAACTTACGTCGCGGGCTTATTTTTGCTAATGTCCTTTGCAAGCCCATATTGGATTGAGTCCTATCCAGAAATGTTTTCGTCGTTCAAGCATATGGGATTGTGGGAATATTGCTTCGACAGATTCAGATATCCTTATTATCAATTCGACAAGCTATTTCACGGATGCCATTATATCTTCAGTACGGTAAGAAATATTGTTACTCAAATTTCATGTCGTGGCCTACCACCTTTGTTTTTTAAAATATTTTGTTTATATACATCGCAAAACTAATAAAACATTATGGCATTTTGGTCTCAAATTATTTGAGAATTTCATCTTAATATTTTGTAGAAACAAAATGATCAAAAAAACAAGGGTATCTCACCTCTCGAGTACTTCATATTGTTTGACCTCAATGAATTATTTGGACTAAAACTTCTATATTGTGCCCAAATTATAAATTCCCCTTCCGCACTGTGAATTTCTATTATTATTATTATATTATAGGCCTCTTGTCCACACACGTTTTTTTTCCGCGAAAATCTATGGTTAATTCGCCGAGTCTTGGCACAGACAAGCTTGTCTACAGACAGCGGCAACGCCGTCCATTTTTCCGCCAGGCCCATCGACAAGCTTCCATAGTGATCCATACAACACTGACGACCGTGCCTAGACATGGCGAACTAACCATAGATTTTCATAGTAAAAAACGTGTGCAGGCAAGAGGCCTTAGGCTGAGGTAAGACTATCACTTGTTTTAAAACTTGTGACTGTTGCTCATTTTATTTATTTTAAGATGTATATTTTTTGTGTAAATGAGGTTTTTGTTAAAACTAGAATTGCCATTGGGCCTCTGAAATTACCGTCTAAAGGGTGCCGCTATTCGAACATCAGCATATATCGTTTGTGTTGTGCTAAGGTTCCTCAATTTGGAGTCCCTTTTAATGTCATCACCTATTGTATAGGTGTATGTGAGAGGACATACAACTCGAGAGTATGAGAGTATGACATCGACACAATCTTTGCAGGGTAGAGAGAGACTTTAAGGTAAGATAGAGTCTATAGGCAAGGTAGAGACAGACTTGTCCCATGTACGCAACATATGCAATGCATTATGACACCTGGACCCTTGAATTCACATGAAAACAGATGACTTGGAAGCATATTTACCATACGCAACGCCTTCACACGCGTCCCATGCAACTTCCATCTTCTATCCCCAGATCGGCTTGGAAAGGTGCAGGGGATGACAGTACGCTGTCCCACCCGTAAGACCAGTGTGTTTCTATTATGTACGTTTGCAATGCGTTAAACACATAGAACGTCGGTGCGCGCAGAGAAAAGACATGCGGAAGAGTACATAAAGAATCTTTCTTTATCATATTCCTATTTCTGCATTAATGTAAGGTATTATCCAAACTTTTGTTTTCGTCTATTTAAATCATGAATCCAATATCTTCTTCATTTTTTTTTCGTTTTTGTGATGCAGACATATTCATTTAAAAATAACAAACTAAGTAAATCACTCTCAAACTCACTCTCAGAATCAGAAAATATATTATACAGAGCTTATACACAATACAAGTGCACCTTCTGAAAAGTGAGCAGCTTCTGATGCCATATATACGTGGGACAAGTGTGCACACTAACGTGGAAGCGTTGCATCATATATGTTGTGTACGTGGGCTCAGTTTGTCTCTACCTTGAAGGATAGGCTATTGCTCGCTGCCCACACAACACTAGTGTAGTTTGATTTACCTAATATATTTTTTCTTCTTCTCTTTCAGGAATACTTTGTGATCCGCGAGTGGCTGCTGCCCGGATGGCTTATGAGCGTTCAGGCCTTCGTGACGCTAGCTCTTATGATGTCACTGCTTGCGCAGATTATAATGGCTTGCGTTTTGATACGTTGGCCCCTGGAAACGGTTCTGCGCTACGAGTGGCTCTGCACTAGCGTCTCTTTTGCTTGCACCGCTTCCGCAAGTAAGTGATAAACTTTTCTGCGCTCTCTCTTGTGTACGGGAGTCAAAACAAAGAAATGCAGTTGAAGGGGATTCATAATTAGCTCTTAATTTTTGGGAACGAGAAGAAGTCACAAGGTGCCAAGTTGGGACTGTATGTAGGATGACTCATGAGTTCTGTGTTTTTTGCCTTCATAAAATCTTCTGTCTTTCTGGCCGTGTGAGAGCTGGCGTTGTCATGGTGCAAGATGATGCAGCTTTTACTGTTGCTTTTACAGAGTTCGTCAATAACTTCCAGCGAGCTAATGGTCGTGTACCAATCGGCATTCAGGGTATGATGATTCTCCAAAGCAACAGTAGTCACATCGTCGGTTGCTTCTTTGTTTCGGGGTCGTAGCTGCAAATCCATGTTTCGTCACCTACTATTTTCCATACTAAACTAGACGACCCTTCGTTGAATCTGGTAAACGTGGTATTGCACTAAGTGACACGTCTCGTTTTTTTTTGTCTTATTTCCTTTGGGGTACATTGCAGTTTATCAACTAGTAGTAGTTGATAACCCGCAATGTCCCCACAGGTAATAAGAGACTTAAAAAACGAGACGTGTCACTTGGGGGGAACACATAGAGGTGAACCCGTCACCCCAGAAAGTTATAACTACATTGTATCGCTTAGTCTCCCTTGAAGTGAACGCAGATTGCATGTCAAATTAAGCGTCTTGTTTACGCTATCGAACATGTTTAAATTATGAAATCGAACACTATCGCGGTTGTTTGACATTATAATTAGGAAAAACAAATTTACCGCATGAAGTTTGTAGCACCCGACGTTTTGGCGACGTTGCAGCCGCCATTTGTCCAGGGTAAACTAAAGTACTGTCAATCGTCATCTGTCGTTCTGCAGGTAGCTGTGTTGGCAAATTATAACGGTGGTGGGGCGTCTGGGTCGGCGCGCAAGGATGCGACATAGATACAGGATTGTGTGCATGACGGTTTTTCAAAATTTGCACGCGCCGACTCCGCCGCCCCACCACCGTTACAATTTGCTGAGTAACAACAGTCGTTTGCCGACTACCCGCAGAACAACGGATGACGATTGACAGTACTTTAATCTACCCTGGACAATGGCGGCTGCAACGTCGCCGAAATATCGGGTGCTACAAACTTCATGCGGTAAATTTGTTTTGTCCTATTTATAATGTTTAAATTAGTAGGTATACCTACTGCCCTGACTGACAGTAGAATTTACAATAGATCAAAAGCGTTGTCAACATGGTAGTTCTGTCGACAAGTCAGGTCATTGATACTCTACTTTTCGCCGTCTCTCACAGCCGATAAATTCGAGGTTTAGTGATTTTTGTGTGCGGCAATCCTCAGGCTACGTTTTTATTTACAATTATGGCAAGCTTTATTTTACTCTATTACAGGTGTGCTTCTATTCTTGGCTGTGGCGATATTTGGAGGAAACTGTTACCGAAGAGATTGGCTGCTCTATCCTAACTTCAACGTCTTGTCGTGGTCTTACGCATTCGCTGTTATCGCTTTCATGGTCTTTGGTAAGTGAAACGATTATTCTTCAATCGGAAAATAGGTTACTGTAATCATGACAATTTTAAAATTTGACATTTTAGTCAATTTATCAGTGGTATCGATTTTTAAAACTACTATTCTATTATTTTATTTATTTATTAGTTTATTTTTTGCAAAACAACATTACAGTTATCCAAATCATTAATATTCACTAAGTAGCAAACAAATACATAAATGACATGGCATAAAAAGATAGCATAGAACATACAAATTTAAGCACGCAAAAACAAATAAATCTATTGCATATTATTTGTAATGGTGCGGATAATAAGGAAATATCAAGGTCAGGTGCTGCTGAAACTAACTGCATTCGCTAATGGAAATCCCGTGCTAATTATGGTGCGCGAGAGGATGGTGCGTAACAGAGCGTTCATAAATATTGGGCACAGAGACATGCCTTAGCTTAGAAGCGAAGCTATTGTTGTCAGTTTGGCTTTGAGTCAATTAAAAAATATATGACATCAGAAGTGCTTGGAATGTCGTATCATAAACCCAAGAAGTCTAAATGAGGAGTCTGATGGTCGGAATATGTGCTCCCTAAAGTTCAGCTGAGGATGGAAGAAAACTCCCGGATCTTGAATTTCTGCACCTAATTGTGGCAAGCACTGAGTGACGTCACAGAGAGGCAGCAGAAATAAGATATTGTCTTTACAAACTCCTCATCTATAAGTGTGTACCTATTTAGTTTTATAGCATTCAACATGTACGAGCAAAAGTAACATACTCTCTCTTGCAGGGATATGGATGCACCATGGGTTAAGAAATTATGAAACTCATGATTTCCTGAAAGTCCCCACCATTGCCACAGAAACTGAGACATGCTGAACGATTGGAATCCAACAAATTTTCTCGCAGCTGAGCTGGTTAATCAATCCAATACGGTTTACAGATTGAGTAACTGAGTTTTATAGAATTGGGAATCGAGGCATTGGCCTCGTCTCTTAAACGTCATTAAACATCACTCAACAAATGCGATTATGGTCAGATGACCAATCTTAATTCTACCTAGAATAAAAATGTATATTGTCTCTTATTCAGATCGGACATTTGAAACTATCGTTTCTCTGTGTGGTTTTAGGGCTCGCCTCGTGGTTGCTGTACATAGACGCTACGCGCGGATACGAAAGACGTCGCGAAGCCAAGAATCTGGTGATGCAGATGCACGATTCCCAGTCGTCGCCGAAATCGCTGGCCCGCCACCAGTTCGCACATCACTTCCAGCAGCTGCAGCAGCAGCAGCAACAACAGCAGCAGCAGTCACAGTCGCAGCCGCAGTCGCGACAGGGATACATTTAAATCCACTCGTACATACTTTTCGCTTTAGGGCATTTGTGTTTGCGGAGTCGCCGATAGGATTTAAAACGGTTAATAAGTATTAGAAGTGAGTCTCTTTTATAGGTTGACCTTGTTAAAGATGAGATTTGTAACGTTCCTCTCTTTTTGATACCTATTTTGGGGTCTTTCTTATTTCGTTATACCTTTGATATGCATTATTGGTTTGCATATGCATAATAGATTCTCTGCCATTTCTTTGCATAATTGGCTGGTTTCATCGACGGCAATTCCCATATTTTACAAATGGCAGTCCACTGGACAGTAACCGGTGAAACATCCAATTGGGCAATTTCTGGGGTCTGTTTCTGCCTTTTTTTCTAAAAACCTCATTTACACAGAAAATACGCATTCTAAATTCTGAAAAGAAGACAATAAGTAAAAGTTGAAGATTGTTTCCCGATAAACAGTAAAAAATGACAAAATTGAGGACTGTTTTCTCTAAATAATACATCAGCAAACATGTTTTTTTACACGATAAACATTTTATTCATAAAACGTTTCCTAAGAATTACATTTAATTTAAACATATAATTGTAAGTTCTCAAGTCAGATTTCAATAAATCTAAACACATACTCATAATTATAAATACTTTTTTAAAAATATCTAAATTATAAAAGGGCAAGTTTTCATCAAAACGATACTTTTGCAGTAGATTTACCACTTTCACAAAATCCTCCATTGTAATTTCAACATTGGCGATTTTATAATAATTAGGTCCTCGACTTACACAAGTCAAATGACTTCAATTCCTTGGTATTATTATTTCTAATATGTCTTCGGTCATTTAAAAAATTTCAAGACACGGAATCAAAGGCTATCGAAATCATTTTTTTTCTTGACCACTTGAAAAAAAATGTTTTGTATCGTTTTATAGACATTTCTTTCCGCTGATGTCTCCGAATCCGAAAGAAGTTCATGAAACCATTAAAAGCTCATTTTTGAAAATAAACCTGATGTATCGCTTTCAGATAACGGTCCTCAATTGTCAAATTTACAGAGAATTAAAATTTTTGATGATAACTTTACGATTCCTTTACTCGTTTTTGCAAGACAATATTAAATATTGCAACGAGGTATAACATCAAGATCCCAAATCTAGGCATTCATCTTAGGAGGGTCATCTTTAGCTTGATCGATCTATGGTTCGTTTAGTTGGTAGTGAAGTTTTGCATTTTTTGCGACAAACCGTCCGAGTGTCAATACGATGAATTGCACTTCAGCTTAGCTACGCTTGCAATGATAGTTAAATCGAATAATGAAACTGTGTGGCCTTCAGTAAAAAGACTGTTTCTGAATCTCTGTTTTCTAAGGCTGGCCGCACATGTTTGGTTTTCCATTTCCGAATACGTAATACAGACTGAATTCCGTTAACATAGCGCAAACGGTCTTTTTTTCCGTTTATTATTTTTACTGCCACAACGCATAATGATGCCTTGCGCTAAGATGGATAACGAAGAATTGCATATTGCATTGCTATTGCATATTTTCTGTCATTGAACAAGAAGAGGAAACGTCGTTATTGGATACATTCATTAAATACTTTAAGAATAAAGGAGAGTCCATTCTATCTCAAGAGGGTAAAATTACGAGCACACCCAGGCGCTCTTTGATTTTTTACAAGATGTCATAAAGTCTTAAATCATAATGGCCTACGGCAGAAGTTAAGTAAGCTAGGCACTAGATACTAGACTTAAGCCAGGCATTAGTCCACTAGACACGGCTCAGGCACAGTATACTGAGTTAAAACAGTAGTTGCACTCTTGAGTGGCAAGGCATTGCGGGGATAGGGTACCCACTTGGAATATGGAGGCGTATTTCCCCATGTTTGTAGTTAGCGTTACGCGCGGGTGGGGATTGTTAAATTTCTCGAACGTTTGTATACCTGCGTCGGCGGAGTGGCGGCCATATGCGAATTTCGTTCAACGGCAGCACGAATTGTGGTAGCCCTTAGAACTCGTGACGTCGCTTGGTTCCATTTCAATTTTGTTCTAAGAGAAGCTACTGTGAAGCTGGTGCGGTTTTGAATTAGAATTTCCGTCCATGTGAGGCAGCGCAAACAGTTTGGGATGATGTCATTCGTTGTTGTCTGTTCGGCATTACGAACGCACGGGCCGGCTTCTAAAACAAATGCCAGGAATTGCTTTCTGACGGGAAATGAACTCTTTGTATGAAATGCGAGCATTCGGGTGTTGGAATAAGGAAAACGGATTTGGAAATCGAACCAGGAGAGCGTACATGTGCGGCCAGCCTAATAGCTGTATAATGACATTCCATTTACAAAATTTTATATTTTCATCTGGGACCACAAAATCGAATCTCGCGTACTATTTTTATGTCGTCGCACATTGTAGATTATAAGGCACTAGAGAGAGCTTTTTCGCTCACGTTATATTAATTGAATTAATTGTATATTTTATGGGAATTAGTTCCGTCCATGCATTGCGATAATTTTTATATTATTTTTTTAAACAATATTAATTTAATTATGTGTTCAATAAACGTTGGATATTGTATTTTTTGTTTTTTCTCTACTCTTTATTGTGAAATTTCACAATGCGTGGGTTTATAATCATACGACAATCTCTTACAACTAACCCTACTATGAAGTGTTTATATGTATGTATATGTGCAAGTAACGAGTGTGTTTTGTTATTGCATTCGATATACAGAACTCAAAATGCAATTCTGTTAAATTTATTCTGCTGGAAATGGAGACCTAGCTGTAAGGATGTATCCAAGAGGGAAGAGGGGGAAGAGGACACAGGGAATGCGTCTCGCCTCGGTTTTTTTTTGATTAAGAAATAAAGTCGAGAAAAAATTGTCAATCATGGAAAATTCATGACTTATGTACCTAGTATCAAGCACGTGACCAGAGGGGGGATAGTTAATAAATAAAATAAAATACAAACGGAGCTGCCATGAAATTGACCGACCAAAGTCAGGGCCATCATAAAAGTATTTTTTTTTGTTTCACTTCTGGGGCGTGACCAGTGGATTCCAGACTAACAACCGGCTGTGGTAGGTATAGGACAGCTGTCTTGCCGCGACTAATAAACCTAGTGTCAAGCACATAACCAAGGGGAGAGGGGGGGGCGGGGGGTAGTTAATAAATAAAATAAAATACAAATGGAGCTGCCATGGAATTCGCCGACCAAAGGGCCCATCATAAAACTTTTTTTTTACACTTCTGGGGTGGTCTGGACTAACAGCCGGCTGTGGTAGGTATAGGACAGCTGTCTTGCCGCGATAGGTAATACATAAAATAAAATACGAACGGAGCTGCTATGGAATGGCAAAACTTCTGGGTTGTGACCGGTGGATTCCGGACTAACAACTGGCTGTGGTAGGTTTAGGACAGCTGTCATGCCACGTGTGAGCGTACACCTAACCACCCTTTAATTTCCCTTTCGAAGCCATAGAATTTGAGATGCGGAAATTGCGGTTTAACCCTTCAGGCCTCGGCCCCTCAGCCGATTGACAAGTTGCTGTCCCAAAAAATTTTTGTAAAAATTAGTAAAAAAATTGAATTATGACACTGTCTCACCAAAACATTAATTGCTGCCAAACCACTGTACCCATAATTAAAATGAAACATATTAACATAATAAAATCAAACAAATTAAATTAAAACGGGGGCCGTCATGCTGAATCGTTTTGTGGCCGATATCGGCCAATCGGGGCTTGAGGGGTTAAGATAATTTTTCTAGGAGCAAGTTGATTATTTTTCTCGAAAGAAAGATCTTTAAAAAGGTTGAACAGAGATTTGGCTGGCAGGCCACGAGCGCCAACTTCCACCGCGTGAAGGTGAACAGTGAAGCCGTTCCCGGTGACGGCATTTGCAAGATTATGGTATTTATTTAATTTGTACTCGTGGTTTTTAGGATATTTGATTCCCATGGAATAGTTAATTCTACAATAAGGCCACCTTCCGAGATAGAGAGTACAGAGTTATATCTGGACGGAGGGCTGTGTATCCGAGACTTTCTGGGAATTTATGCTGCTTAGAGACTGAATCAACCTCCAATCCAATCTGAAGCTGTCTCGATTATTTAGTGAAATGTTTTTGCCTTTAGAGTCATCCCGCACAAACTGTATTGGGGGTTTGGAGGGTAACATCAAACCCTTGTTGGCACGAGCCACTGAGAGGCCAATTACCTCACAAGGCCTTTGTCATGGACTTGTTATGGACATATCAGCAAGGACTTTTTTATGGCGGTAAGTGTACCGTCCTTGATATAAGGCCACCTTACAGCCAGCTAGAATATGTCTAGCTGTGCAATGGGTATTGCTGCAAAGAGGACATTAACTATCCTCGGTATAGCTCTAACGACCTAGGTTTCTGGGTTCCGAAAGTGTATGCTTAAAAGCATTTTAATTTCAGCATCTCTGGCGTCCAGTCATAGAGCATCATTACCTTCCAGTGCATTGGAGGCGGAATGCAAAAGTTCCCAATTGTTGTCCAATCATTCTTGCATTAAAGGCCAACAGCATGTGTTGCTGTCGTAATCTCGACTTTTTCACCTTTAACCCCTGGATATCCGGCGTATTTTCGTTCTATGTAAGGGTAAATTCAAAGTTGGCGGGTGCCGCCCGTACTGTTACAATACCCGTGCTGTTACAATGTTACAATGCCCCCCCTCCCCTGAAACTGAAGTTTGGATACGTTCCTGCCCAGCTGGGAATCAAATCCGGAACCTTACAATGTAAGGTCAGGCGATTGTTTATGGCTTACCTGGTTTTCTAAACTCTTCGGCAAGCTGGAGAATTGTGTCCATTGTTGTCTCTGGCACATTGCCATCAAGTATGATGAGAGGAGCGGTTCGGAAATGTTCTTTATGTTTGAGTATCTAGAAAAATATAAAATTAAATGGTAAGTTTAGGATAGTCTATGTGCACAAAACTATATTTATAGGTAGCACTATTGATTATCATAGGATACTAGAATAGACCTCGCGACCAGCCTGAGAAATTGATACAGGAATAGAAAGAGAAAGGACACCTCTATCCTTGTTTACTCGCACATGCGCGGGGCGGGACACAAGTAAATATATACTGAGTGCAATGCTTCGACGCCATAATATGACTGCTATGTAAATTTGAGCGTTTGTTGTATTTTTTACTGTCTAATCAACAAGGGTTGGTCACACTCACGGGTCAACACCTATCCGACGGCCTCCACGCATGAAGTGCGAGCCTGGGTAGGACTCTGGCCTTATGGTCAGTTTCCCCTGGGAATCAAACTTCCGGCGTTCCTGGACGGTCTGCGCACCGTGCGGCGTAAGCCAATCGACTGTGCACTCTGACTAACATCTTGCGGTGTCGACTACAACGGGCGAGCCCGTCACCACAGGACGTTTTAACGATTAGTCGTTCTGTCGCCCTGCAGTGAACATAGAAGACTTTGGACAATACAATCCTACATCCAGCTACGTCACAACCCGTGAGAGTCCAACGCCTTACCGCGAGTGAGCCAGGAATAAACCCGGCGGGCTCGAGATACTCGCGCCCTCACTTCCAATTGTGACCAGATTTCTCCGGTCTCTCGATTGGTTCCGAGTTCGAGGTCGCTTGCGCGGTCCTCTCCCTTACGAAGCGGTGAAACGGTGTGAACCGAATCTATCGCGGACCAAGGCGTCCTTTGCCCGACTCTGAATCGGGATCGGATGGCCAATGGTCATTTCAAGAGCAGTCACCGTAAGGTAGACAACCACCCCCGCTCTATAGGAAACAATACAGTTCCCAGACTCCCCCGATTGTTAGTCGGAGAGCACAGTCGATTGGCTTGCGCCGCTCGGTGCGCAGACCGTCCAGGAGCGCCAGAGGTTTGATTCCCAGGGGAGACTGGTTGACCCAGTGTCCTACCCAGGCTCGCACCCCATGCGTGGAGGCCATCGGATGGGTGTTGACCCGTGAGTGTGACCGACCCTGAACACATGGGTCATCGTGGCCACCTCATCATGGGCCCATTAGCTCCCCAACTTCCAGACTCCCCCAACTCTGACTAACAGTTGGGGGAGTCTGGAAGCAGTACTGTTTCCTATAGAGCGGGGGTGGTTGCGGACCTTACGGCGACTGCTCTTGAAACGACCATCGGCCATCCGATTCTGGGTGAACAGCCGGGCAAAGGAATCTGTGGTCCGCGATAGTTTCAGTATACACCGTTTCACCGCTTCGTAAGGGAGAGGACCGTGCAAGCGACCTCGAACTCGTAACCAATCGAGAGACCGGAGTAATCTGGTCACAATTGAAAGTAAGGGCACGAATGTCGGCCCGCCAGGTAACATTCCTGGCTATCTTGCGGTTAAGGCGTTGGCCTCTTACGGGCTTGTGACGTAGCTAGATGGTGGACTGTTTTGTCCCCAAGTTTTCTACGCTCACTCCAGGGAGATAGAACGACTAATCGTTAAAACTTCCTGAGGTGACGGGCTCGCCCGCTGTAGTCGACAACCCAAGTTATCTAATCAACAACAAGTAATACATAATAATAATTACAAGATCCCTTTTGTTCTTGGATCGACTTAACTCACGATTCAGCTCCTATTCAGAAGCCTCCGCGTGCAGAAGGCTACCTCGGGTAAGACTCACAAGCGTCTCAGGCCTTACGGTGGACCGGTATCTCCTACTAGATTGTTTGCGCACCGTTAGGCGACCCAAACTGTTGTGCACTCTAACTAATTGCAGAAGGAGTCTGGAGACTATGGAAATATACTGTCTCCTAAGCAGCGGGGGTGGATGTTGACCTGTTGTCATGCCACTCTTGAAATGACCTTGGGCCACTCGATCCCGTGTGGCAATACAGGCAAAGAACGCCCAGGACTGCGATAAATTCAAATTGAATTACCGCTGTAATTACAATAGGTAGAGGCCGCGATAGCGACTTTGGACCCGTAACCAGTCGGGAGGATGGAGGTATCCTGAAGGTTAACTCCAGACGGAGATATCACACCAAAACTGACATCCTACCAGTTTTGGCAACTGCTCTTGAAATTACTATTAGGCCACTCGATCCCGGGTGATTTACTCAGGCAAAGGATGCTGTGGTCCACGATAGATTCGGTAGATACCGTATCAATGCTTTATAACGGAGAGGACCGCGCAAGCAACCTTGATCCTGTAACCAGTCAGGAGGCAGGAGGTATCCTGAAGGTTAATTCCAGACAGAGATATCATTCTAAACTGGTAGTTAGGGGGCGAGGCTGACCTTTCTCGGAGCCTCGCCGTAAGGCCTCTAACAGGCTTCTTGGCGGAGCTAGACGGTAGATTGTCTTAAGTCTTCTATGGTCATCCCACGGCTGAAAGAATAATCACATATCGTTATACCGACCTGGGGGGACGGGTTCGCCCGCTGTAGTCGACACCGCCCCACTGTTTAATAATCTCTGTGTTAATAAAGTGATTTTGTGATATTGTATTATTAAAGAACGATAAACGCACATGCGCGACTAGGCAAGGATAGAAGGGGGGCCCATATGCAGTTATCTATTTCTTTTCCGTAATCGCATTCACTCATAGTCCACCTTCGTACTCCCGCAATCTATTCTAGTATGTCTATCTATGTTGATTATTATATAGTATTAGATAGCTTGTCATAGTACATTTTGGGAACCCTTCTGCGCTGGCGAAGTGCAGGTGGCGCTGATAGAATTGCACGGTGACACTAATAGCAATTTATTTGGCCATCTATAGTAATATTAATAATTAATGTTTTTTTAAAATAAAAAAGTGATTGATTATAAATCCCAATAAATCAACCAATGATAATAGTATCATTCAATTATTATTGCTATCCTATCACATTTATACAGGTGGAGTTTTTAATTAGTGACATCCTTAAAGTGGGTGAATCAGTACAAGCAAATAAGCAACTTTTGATAACAAATTGTTAAAATAAATAATATAATAAAATATTTGTAAAATTTTATTCCATATGATTTAGAAAAGATTGAGAATCGATCAGCTGTTTTATTTGACCTTGCTAATGTTTCAAGGTCGTTAAACACGGTGGCATTGAATGGCGTTCAATAACACAATAATGACTAAGCAAGGCCACATATGGCACTGCACTGTTCTTTCTGATAGATGAATTTTGAATATTTGAGACATTTACCACCACTTATTGAACCATTTTTAAAATGGATTAGACATCACAAATAAAACACCGCCTAATATGTACCTAATAGTTAAAAAAACAACTGACTATTACTTAAGTGACTATTACTTACTCCTTTTATAAATTAATTTGCCCACATAAACCTTTAGTCGCAAAAACCCTGGCGGTATAACCCTGGCGAAAGATATTACCACTTGGCAATAGGTCGTACTCTTTTGTGTATGCAATAATGCTTTTCAAACAAACAAACAAACATTTTTTTCTTACTCCAACTAGGTGGATGGAGACAGAAGCCAATCCATCCACCACCCGAGCAGTTATAACGACTATAGTCGTCTTTTCTGCCCGAGCTTAATAGTATATCCAAAGATCAGAGGCTTCTATCCCCATCCAATCCCCCAAGGAGTCATTTATTTATTCGTTTCCTAATTACATTTTTTCTTTTTTTTTTACATTTTACATTTACATTTACATAAACATACATGTATATATTTACGTTACATTTCATTACATAGTTACAATACGTATTATATAAAATAAAATTAAAAAAAATACAAAAATATATAATAATAAAAAAAAAAGAAAAAAAAAATACATTTATATTTCGGCAGGTGGTAAGTTCATAGGTTATAAATTAAGCAGCATTCGCAAACAGCAGCAAGAAGGGAGTGGGGACAAAACGAGCTTGGTATGGTGGCACGGACACACCCGTTAGGGAGAGAAACAATACAAATGAAGTTTACTTAAAAGCTGCACCAGCGTTTAACCCCTCAGGCCCCGATTGGCCAATATCGGCCACAACACGATTCAGCGTGACGGCCCCGTTTTAAACGGGGCCGTCACGCTGAATCTGAATTTTATTTTAATTTAATTTGTTTTATTTTATAATGTTTTATTATGTCAATATATTTCGTTTTAATTATGGGTACAGTGGTTTGGCAGTAATTAATGTTTTGGCGAGACAGTGTCGCATTTAAATTTTTTTACTAATTTTTACTAAATTTTTTGGGAACAGCAACTGGTCAATCGGCTGAGAGGCCGAGGCCTGAAGGGTTAAGACCGGCACAGCGCGGAGGGCAGCATGTATTTCACGGAGACGGTAAGTCACTCGCACTTAGAGGGGGAGTGCCCTGAGGTCTCAGTTCTTCTAGCCGCGACACCCAGTGCGCCACAAAGATACGAAATGCCGCAAAGCACTCCTTGCTACTGACTAGGTCAGTATACCATATGGGATATCCACTTATGTGGTCACACATTGCGTCCAGCAGTTCTTTCCTGGCGTACGACAGTAACGAGCACGACCATAGTATATGCTCTGCAATCTGATGACCACCACCACACACACACCAAGGATCATCGGCGAGCCCTTATTCAAAAAGTTTGGCCCTAAAGTCACCGTGGCCCCCGACCATTTGTGTAGTGTGGTAGTCAAATGCCGGGAAACAAACAAACAATACAAATCTACGGTCTAGCTATGCCAACATGCCAACGCCTTTCGGCGAGGCATCGGGAAAAGTACCCAGCGGGCAGTCTCGCCTTCTGACTACCAGTTTTGGAAGGATATCTCTGTCTGGAATTAACCATCCCGATACCTCCAACCTCCCGACTGGTTACAGGTTCGAAGTTGCTAGCGCGATCCTCTCCCTAGTGTAGCGGTGACCAGTGTATATGGAATCTATCGCAGACTACGGCATCCTTTACCCGGCTTTCACCCAGTATCGGGTAGCCGAACGGTCATTTTAAGAGCGGCTTGTTATCCAAGAAGAAAGCAATTTTATGAAAAGAAAGATGAAGCGTGAACACGACCTTCACCAACAGTAACTGTCAAAAGAAGGGCTATCGCGCCACTGGCATTTTTCACCTACATACCTACATGGGACATATATATCCCATAACTTCAAACGTTTTATAAATTATCAAATATGAATAATATATAAATTGTATATTTCTATGCTGTATAATCAATGATATTATTTTTACTTATTTATTTATTTTATTTATCCGTGGTATTACATGATTAAATTTCCTATAGTATATTTTACATGATTTAGTCGTACATACAAAATGTAGAACCCTGGAAATTCACACAGCCCGGTGGCAAAGTGGTTAGGTCGCCCGATCTTACATTGTAAGGTCCCGGGTTCGATTCCCGGCTGGGTCACCATTTTCCGTTGGGATCAAATTAACGGAATTGCATTTTCAATTCTGTCGATCGAAGGCAATAACAAGACACACACTTACAGACATCTTACACGCACACATACATATAACACGTCATAGTAGGGTTGGTTGTAAGAGATTGTCATATGACAATAAACCCGCCCATTGTGACATTTTCACAATAAAGAATATAAACAAACAAATAAAGGTGCTTCGGCGGGATTTTATCCCAACGGAAAATGGTGACCCAGCCGGGAATCGAACCCGGGATCTTATAATGTGAGTTTAGGCGACCTAACCACTATGCCACCGGGCCGTGTTAGTTAACTCGAGCCGCGAGATTTCGCGAGCGCATGTCTTTGAAAGACTATGTATAATTATAGAAATTTTAGATTTATTATGGCGGCCGACCAAAATATTAATTTCTCCCAAACCGTTGTTGCACTTTAGAATTGTTGCGTATTAGAACTTTAGAATACTAATTTTAGAGTCCAATCGGTCCCAACGAGGCGCAACTGTGCTTTTATGAGGCGCAACTGCGCAACTCTGAGGCTCGAGTGGTTAAAATTAACGTAGTTTGTTTGAGTCATGATTTGAAAAATTATGACCCATAACTTGGACTCTTCATTAAAAAAGTCACTTTACTAAGTGATAAGGATTTTTTATTTTATTTTTCCCATAACTGGTATGACCTCCCCACTCACCACGTACCCGCTTGACGTTGACTTATGGGACACTATATATTAGAAAGTATGCCCCAAGCCCAAATAAAAACATGGCTACGCAGGAACACTGATGAAACCCACCTTACAGGATAGAAAAAAAACCCAGGATGCAGGCAAACAAAGAACGCAGTTCCGGAAGCGTCTAAAAAACTTGCCCGCAATCTCACCAGATTAAAAAGGGACAAAATCTGTAGTCATAGGTACTATTACAGGCCACTGTCCCCTAAACAAACACCTGCTTACCATAGGTGTGACAGACAGCCCTCTATGCAGAGGATGCATGGAGGAAGAAGAAACGCCACATCGTTGTTAATGGAATGCAGGAGCGTGGCAGAGTAACGGGCAAAAATACTACAATCTCCAGCATCTGTCCCGGAGGCCTGTAACAACCCAAACAGGCTGCTAACCTTCTGGGACAGCCTGGGTTGGCTGGAGTAACATAAATAGAAACATGAGCCACGCACAACGGCCCAATCAAGTGGCCAAGTGCGAGAAAAAAAGCCCAGACAAACTAAGTATGCTTAAAATAAGTAGGTATGCCTAACCATAGGCAAATATGTACAGTTGAACAGCATGCTAGTTTTAGACATACTCGTAAGCATGCTATTTTATGAGCATGCGTGTCAGTACCTTAAGTCATTTCGGATTAAAAGAAAGAAATGCCAGAATCAATTTTTTAATTATTTATTATCGAAACAAATTTGATATCAACATTATGAATAAGAGTAACGACTACTATACGAAAGACCGGCTGACTTCGGATGCGTTATTTACAGTGTGATTTAATTGACTGTTCTTTTGAAGAGAGGGTTGATGTTCGTTAGTACGTTTTGAGTCGTTCGTGAAATTCGTAAAAGCACGGAACGATGCATAGATTCGTCTGGCATTCGGGGCAGTGATATGTCGTTTTCCGCCGGGATATCCGGCCGGAATCGTCGATCGTGTTCCAGCAGTAGTTACAGCTGAGAGCGGGGCCTTGGCGGACGACTGGACAGTGGCTTGTTCGTAGGTTCTCGTCGATGTTTTGATTCGGATCGGGCGCGGTTTTCTCGGAGCCGTTTTCGTACGTTTGCGGGGCGGGTAGCGATTGTTGTTTTTTTAGCGGGGTACAAGTCGATGTGGACTGTCGGATCGGTTCAGAGAGCTGCCGTTCGACGCGCGGGTTATCGTATTCGTCGTCGCGTATCCCTGGGTCTTTCTTCACGCTGTTCTGCCGCACGAGCAAGCGACGTCGCTTCGCCGCAAGCGTCACCTTTGATATTTGTTTCTGCAGCTGCGTGCCGGTCGGTACGTTGGCTGGGATTGCATTATCGGGCGGCGTTTCGCCGTCCGCGTCCGTTTTAAGCGGATCTTCTTCCGAAACCGTTCGTTTCCTCGTCGTTATCGGTGCATCGATCAAACCTTTGACTTTCAAAAGCCTACCAGTATCCAAAATACACTGCAATCGGTCTTCGCTCACGCTCACCTCACCATAATACATGAAATCGATTATAACTTTCAAATCGGCGTATTTCACGTCGGTCATTATCACAATCGCGTGTTTTTCAGGGTAAGCGGCGAAAAGGCTCTCGAAGTACGCGCTGCAAGCGCTCAAAATGATTTTGTGTGCGTGCAGCTCGCGTCCCTCCGCCGAAATTGTTACATCAACGAGAAATTCGCTGTTCAGCATCGACGTGAACACTGAGATCAAATTCGATTGATGCTCGCTCCAGCGGAGACCGAATTGATGAAATGACATTATAAGAACCTTTATATCAACACAATGGACAATATTTACTCATATTTTAGGGTTTGACGCGAGTGATCAGCTGTTTTAAACATTTAAGAAATGTCAAAACGAGGCGCCATGTTGTTATGGCGATGCGTATTTGTAAACGCTAAAATACGACCCAGTCTTTTCTGACCCTTTCGAAAACATGACCTTCTAAACGATATTTGGCTGCAAAATAGGACGCATCGCTGCAGTCGCTGAACGTTTTCGACTGTCAAGGGGCGAACACACTATCGGACGCGTCCGTTAGCCTCGGCTTAAGGGGCGAACACACTATCGGAAGCATCCGCTGCCGCGGCTTATGGACAGTATGCACAGTCGTTTGGGACGTGGCTTGCCAGATCTCTATCGGACGTCCGAAGCCTCGAGGTCGCGTCCGCGACTGACGTCCGATAATGTACACGGCTCAATAGGAATTCATTACACAGATCGCGCCCACAAGCCGCGGCTAACGACGTCCGATAGTGTGTTTGCCCCTTTATGGGCGCGATCTGTGTAATGAATTTCTATTGAGCCGTGCACATTATCGGACGTCAGTCGCGGACGCGACATTGAGGCTTCGGACGTCCGATAGAGATCTGGCAAGCCACGTCCCAACGGGGGGCGCCAGTTTTGCATGCGGCAATTTTGCACAAATGTCACTTTTGACAGTTCCAAATTTGTTGAGGGCAGATTTGCAGGAGGCAACCTTGCAGGCGGCAACCTTGCAGGCGGCAACCTTCAGTACAGTTTTTAAGTTTTTCTGTTAGGTTAGGTTAGGTTAGGTTTTTCTTTCCCTAAAATCGAAGTGACATTAATTACCGGCATCCTTGTAGTGGATGACTTTTATACATCAAACTAAACATTAAAAAAAATGTTTTAAGTTTTTCTGTTAGGTTAGGTTAGGTCATTTTGACATTTGCAAAACTGCCTTCTGCAAGATTGCCTTCTGCAAAACTGCCGCCTGCAAGAATGCCGTCTGCAAGATTGCCGTCTGCAAATTTACCTTCTGCAAGTTTGATGGGACCCGTCCCAACGACTGTGCATACTGTCCATAAGCCGCGGCAGCGGACGTGTCCGATAGTGTGTTCGCCCCTTTATAGGTACTTCAGTTACAAGCTGTCCTTCTGTGCTTCGCACGGGAAGAATTTTAAGTTTATTTTTGGATTGAATATTATTAATTATTATTTTTGAATTGAATTATTAACGTCACCCGTTTTTATTTATTCGCCTTATTGAACCCCTCAAATGAATGGCGATTAGCTCGGGTTGCCTACGGCAAAATGTATATAAATTTATATTTACATTTACATTTACATTTACATAGAGCGGGGTTTACTATAGAGCTATAGCATTACTATAGAGCGGATTACTATAGAGCGGCACACATTTACATTTATATTTACATTTATATACATTTATATACATTTTGTATACATTTTGCCGTAGGCAACCAGAATTGGTAGCCTCACATTCGAGAAACCTGTTTATGCTTTATTAAACCTGTTATGACAGTAGATTAAGTAATTTAAAAAAAAATATGTATGTCGGAGTTAGATAAACTGAAGTAATTCCGAATGTCTAAAAATATTTTGGGTCGAATTGTTTGACAAAACTTTAGGTATAATTAATTTAAGGAATATAGTATACTTATTTAGTGAGCTATTTATGTTTCAACATTGGAAATATTCTAATTAATTCATTGATTTTCCAGTGGGGTTTTATAAAATTTCTCGGTATCTCGTATCGCTGTATCTCTCCCCCTTCTATCTCTCCGGGTTATTTCTGTGATGTTATCAGCCTATATAAAAAATGCGATAGATGGCTTTAATCATTGTATGTTATCATTGTTATTATTGGGTTTTTATAAGCAATCAGTCATTTAAATAAAAAAAAAACATTAATTATTAATGTTGTTATAAGTTGACCAAATAAATTGCTATTAGTTTCGCCGTCAATGGACTATGTCAATGTTTATACCCATGTCGTCAATATCATCAACGCCTTCAATAGAGTTGAGCAATCTTATAACATATATAATCCATCATAATGTATATTTTTAAATTTATTTTTTGGTAATTACTGCTCAGGCATTTTTTTCTGTGGGTGAATCAGTACAACGTGGTAAGCAACTTTCAATATTTTTTTTGAAAAAAAAAACAAAATAAATTTTTTTGTTTTTGAAAAAAAAATAATATTTTTTTTAATTTGAAAATTTGAATATGTTGACTGTTAAATAAAGGTTTGAGAAGTGTTTGAGCGCGCTGCGCCATCTAGCAGTAGGTAATGAGTCGTAAATAAACAATATCAGCGACATTTAACCCACCGCTAGATAGCGCATCGTGATCATAGCTTTTCATACTGTTAAAAAAAAAACAGTTTTTTTCATTTTTTTTAATTAAAGGTTGCTTATTTTGTTGTACTCATACTCATACTCATACAATATCATACTATGGGCCTGATTGCGTTTCTTCATGAACCAAAATAGGAACTTAGTTCAACGGAACGAGACAGAGCAATACGTTAGAACGGAATATGAAATGATCGGTCGTCGATTTTCCCGCAACAAAACTACCTGTCGAACGTATAAACGCCCGAATAAGTTCGAAATCATTTCGTGCGGTGTTAGATTTAGCTGCTTTATTTTCAGTGGGTAGTTTTAATCCGTAAAAGTGACAATCGTTCATTTCACATTCCGCTCTGACATACTGCTCTGTCTCGTTCACACGAACTAATTTCCGATTTTAGTTCAAGAGAAACACAATCGAGCACATATACAATAGCTGACCCGTGCCCACTTCGTTGGGGGTTAAAACTTTTTACTTGTGATGAAATTAGGAGTGTGGTTTGGTTAGTACTGAGTGCTATGATTTATTTCCTGACTGCCAAAAGAAGGGTTATATTTTTACTGCATATGTATGTATGTATTTGCATGCCAATTTGACTATATTACCGTTATTTGTGAGTGTCTTCTTGTGAGTGTCTTATTTGTGAGTGTCTTATCTATTTAACCATGTATGCAGTAAAAGTGAAATTATATGCAGTAAAAGGGAAAAGTCTTTCGTTTTAAACACTTGAGACGATAAATTTACTTATTTTGATAATAATTCATAATTGTTGATAATATGACCAATAAACATGACCTAACGATTTAAATTATTTTTTTTTAATTGAAACGCTAGTTATTGTGACTTAAATATAAAAGTTAGACATATGCTGTCGCTGACTTTTTAGTAGGCATTATCAAGCTCTACAACTTTTTTCTAGATCGTTAAGGCAGCGTTAGTTAGAAACGTTTTCGTTTTACCGTTTTTTCCGACTTACTTTGGAAATCCGGCTACCACGAAAAAGTCTTGTCATTTTTCGGATTAATATATATCCTATGACACTCACAAATAACGTGGCTTCCTATTGGTAAATAATTTTTCAAAATCGGCTCCGTAGACCCAGAGATAGATCCTACAACGTCACAAACTTTACCTCTTTATAATATTAGTATAGATTTAATTGTAATTAACGTCATTTGCTAGATATTTTAGGTAGAATAATGAATAATGCTATTATTTATTTGTGTGGTAGAATAATGAATAATGCTGTATTTATTTATAACGTGGCTTTCTATTGGTAAAAGAATTTTCATAATCGGTTCCGTAGATCCAGAGATTACTTTGTAGGAAGTCAGAAACTTTACCTCTTTATAATATTATAGTATAGATACAGAAACCTCACTCGAACGAACAGTGAAAACCGGTTCTTAATATTAGAGCGATAATGGGCCCGATTGCGTTTCTTTGTGAACTAAAACTAAAATTAGTTCAAGCGAACGAGACAGATCAATACGTTAGAGCGGTATATGAAATGAACGATCGTCAATAAATACTACCTGTTGAACTTATACTCGTCCGAATAAATTCGAGCATATTTCGTGCGGTGTAAGATTTGACCTTGGCGCGCAGTTTTAATGCGAAAAAGTGACAACCGGTCATCTCACACTCCGCTCTAGCGTATTGCCCTGTCTCGTTCACACGGACTAATTTCCGATTTTAGTTCACGAAGAAACGCAATCGAGCCCAGTATAGATACACAAACAAACGCTTTTTGGGGGATCTGTTTAGAAAACAAAAAAAACACTCACGATTTCCGAAGAGATCCGTTTATGCGCTTCCATATCGCCGAAGGCTACTTTGCACTCGCCATTCTGATCGAAGACGGCCGAATACGTCGCAGTGCTTTGGTCTTCCGCTTCAAAAAGGCCGGCCCTCGACTCGGCCGGAAGTAGACTGCTCAAAAAAGCTCCGTTGGCGTCGTTTCCGATAGCAGAGATGAAGAACGGCCGTCTCCCGAATTTGACCAGGTTTTCGGCGATGTTCCTGCCCACCCCGCCCGCGGATATCTTCGTCTTCACCGGGTGCGTGCTGCCGTCGAGCTGTTGAAGAAATGAAACAATCGCAATTAATCATAAAACAATCCAAAACTGACTAACTCGTAAGGTTCGCCTCTCAACTTTTTGCCGTCATCAATCAAGACGTTGAATTTCTTTAGAGAGGGAGAAAGTTACGGCTAGGCATTTCTCCACCCTCTCTTTCTAGTTTGATTACGTCAAGCTGTCATTAAAATAATCTAGGCAAGCGTCCAGCAGCTGCCGAGCTCAATTCTTTCAGTTTGAGTGCCTTATGGCGTTTACAGTGTACCGGTCACTGGTCAACCCTTCCAGGAAATAGGAGTGTTAAGGTAGACAGACTGAACTCACGTACGCAACGTACGCAGCGCATTATGACGTCTGGACCCTTGAATTTTCATGTAAACAGATGACTTAGAAACATACTTATCATCCACTAAGAAAAATATAGGATTGATTCTTACATTACCATGTTATTATTACGGTTTTATACAGAATAACGATGTTTAAATTGAAATTTTGTTGAATTGCAAGGAATTTTGGTTGAAACTCGATTATATGTATCGCATTTTCCTTACGGTTAATACGGAAATAACAGTATACTGTAGTTTCAAAACGATTGATGAGCCCGACTATAACCGTACGTATACTACTACATGCTGTCATATTAAAAGCGAGATCAAAAAGTCGCGATGTAATAAAATAACATTATGTTTTAACATTACGGCACGGTAACTACCCTTAGTTCTCTTGTCCACACACGTTTTTGAAGAAATAGGAATAGGAATATCCATGTTTAAACCCTTTGAGAAAATAGATGTGTAAAAGGTTGATACTCGTAGTCTAGTCGAAGCTTTAGAATCGAAGTTTTAGAAGCATTTCATATTTCTTTTGAGCAAAAGTTCTTTTTTCCCTATTTAGACCCTGCTGAATTCGAAAATGCCGTTCGTTTAATCGACATCCTGATCGGAAGTGAGATGTTCAAGACGGCGGCAAATATGGCGCTGAGACCCGAAATCGGTGGAGTAAAGCCCCGAATGATATAGAAACGCGTCCAAAATGTCAAGCTGTATGTTTTTGAACACGAGGAATTCAAAACACAGGAAATACACTAGAAAAACATATCCTTTGAGTATTTTTTTTTGTAAATTAATTTAGTTTTATATTCTGTTATCTTAGCATTACTTCTAATGATGATCAACCAGAACAACCTTATTGAACCCGAGTATTTTTGATGTTTTTGCTTCAATGGGATACTTACCCCAAAACGACCTATTTCCTCTTTTTGCAGTAATCTTGTGTAGGTAATATGGAAAGAAGAGTTATACACAGTGGCGTAACTAAGCCGGTGCAGCCGGTGCGGCGCAACAGGGCTATTGTAGATTGGGGCCCAAAATGGAATACAATTTTGCTAGGAAGCTAAGGAAGTCGAAAAAAATAATGTCTCAAAACTGATCGATGATTTTGCAGAGTGCAAATCAAGACGAAAACCACTAGAAATGTATGTTCATGTTATTTATAATAGTAGTTAATTTAAATGCTAAGAATAGAAAGAATATTAAGATATATGTAGTTTAAAGTATGTATGTATAAAATCGAAGACTATCGCGGTTGTTTGACATTATAAATAGGATAGAAAACGAATTTGCCGCGTGAAATTTGTAGCACCCGACGTTTCGGTGACGTTGCAGCCGCCGTTGTCCAGGGTAGACAGTCTACCCTGTACAACGGCGGCTGCAACGTCACCGAAACGTCGGGTGCTACAAATTTCACGCGGTAAATTCGTTTTCTATCCTATTTATAATAAGTATGTATGTATGTTTAAAGTATGTATGTTTTAACATATGTAGTTTAAAGTATGCACAAGCCACTATTTTCTTGGTACGCTTGCCTTAGTACGGGCCTAGGCCTAGTTAGGCAGCGTTGATCTAAAGATGGACTGGGCTGCGGTTCTCTCTTTTTTGCTACTATTTACAACGGAGCCCCTAATGATAATATGTAATGTACTGTACTTTTAAAAAATGCGCATTTCTTCAAATAAATAAATAAATAAACATACAAAAATTGATACATTAGTATCTAATAATATTATGTCAGTATTTTTAGTCTTTCCAGTTTCGCACTTGGTTTTTCTACTCAGAAAAAAGTGATAAAAACTGACTTAATTAAGTTGTAGTATTATATTTAATTCAGTAATTAAATTGACAGTAATGCGTCTTATTAAGGCGACATGATACCTGGGAACGACCATATTTGAGGAATTATAGTTTTATGAGTTTTTTGAAAAATATAAGCATTAGTTTAAATAAGTGTCTAAGTGAATACCTCGATAAGGAACCAATTTAAAATTTGGACTTAAAAAAGTTGCTCATTGCCTTGGACATTAGGGCTTTAAACTGACTTTACTCCTACAATGTAAGCGGTGAGTGTGTTTTATTATAATTTCATTATATTGACTGGTTATTTTTTAGGGCAGCACTTAGCCGCATTTTTTATTTAGGCCCTAAATTAATTACAATTAATTATAACGTGAGATTGCTCTGCGAGTTACGCTAAATATGCTTCGCCATTAACATTATTATACCACCACTGCATAAAGATAGTTATTCTGTGCTAGCGCTGCGATTGACCGTTTAGTATGCGTCTGGTTCCCGGAGCTAGCGGACGTGGGATCTGCGCTTGGAGCTTCGTCAACGCTGTATTTTTATTGGTCAAACCCTACAAAATTGACTCCGCCTATTTTTTTGCGTGTCCGCCTATTTCGGATATTATTCTGAGGTCTCATGTCGCCTTAATATAGTAGCACATTTTTCGAACATTCTCCCGTATCAATGTTCCCGTGATCACGCGTGCCCCTCGAAGTTGTTGGATCCCAAACGAAACGCCGATTTATACTGTAGCTACAATATAAATATGTGATTAGGCTAGGTATATAGTAATTACATCCTATATGCCATAATGAATGTAAATAAGTAGGGGTCTTTTGTTCAATTTTGCACCGGGGCACCCTTTTTTTTAATTACGTCACTGGTTATTAACAACACATTGTAAGGACTATGTCGTAACAAATAGAAACATAAAAAAATGCCATACGTTTTGTCGTATATAAACGGCAAATCACGGCAAATCGTTGACAACCCTAGCGTATAATAAAAAATAAGATGGTAGAAGAATTTAGAGAAAAAAGGAAGAAGAAGAGATGTTGTTTTTTCGGGCAGCTACAAGCGAGCGGGACGGTCGTGGTCGATCGCCCTCTCCCCCCCCCCCCCGCCCAGCGGCGGGGAGGCAACTCCATTAAAATTTCATTTTCAAATCGCCAAACCGACGTTATAGTCACAGCGGCACAATTTTTAGTCTTGCATTTCTGTAAATAAACTCAGTTCAGAAGATCCGGGTAGGACCTCATCGGAATCCCGAACCTGAAACAGGCGAGTCGAATGCATTGTAACCGTTTGCTTTCCCACGTGAGATTCAATTTCGATTCAGTGTAAAATAATAATTTTATCAAATATCAACTAAAGGCAAATGCCCCTCTATTTAAAGTGTTTGCCATATCTTCGTTAGATGAACGAGTAGGGCACTTTAAAAACTAAAATATTATTCAAGTATGTCAGGGTAGGTAGATTAAAGGATTTAATATCCCAAGTAATCGGGTACTGAAGCATCGAGTTTTTTTGCCATCTCCTATGTTATTTCTTCAAAAAGGCGAAAGCCTAAAATCCGCAAATTATTATAAATAAATGACTTCTTGAACCAAATAAAGCGAAATAGGCGCCATAGAACTTCATATAGTTTCGGTATAACTCCACCGGGTAGCGAGTGTTTCCAAAGATTCCAAAATTGCCGATACCTTCTAAAGCCTAGACTCCAAATCCCAAATCGACCTGAATTCGGCTATGAAAACCCGAACGTCCGAGAACGTTAATGTGCCAAATTAAATCTGTAACCGTATAAAAGTTGTAAATACAATCCTCGGATCCGTGATGTGCTATGGCCATTGATTTTATAGTGTAAAATCAATGCTATGGCTAATCGTTATATCATAACTTGTCATAATTTCTTGACATAATTCCTTGGGAAACCAATAACCAATAATAACTTGACATAATTCCTTGGGAAACCAATAAAGATTTTATTTACCGGTTAATTTCTATTAATTCAACGATATGTAAAGGTTATTGCCGTGGAACGAGCATTTTTAATAACCTAAGCGATTTTGGTTTTCGAACTGCGCGGTAGTCGTGTGAATTTCGAAATTCATAAAATTCAGGAAATAAAGAGTGGCAGAATACAGAGAAATTTAAATAGTGTAAAGAAACTTCAGAATCATTTGAATTCTTATATTAATACGCGGGGAACAGAACCGGGAGGAAGATTATTATTTATTTATCATGATTCGCTTCCATTCTTGACGATTTTTTGCCACGTCTCGAGCATCCCTAGCCGATATCGCTTTGATGTTATTTAGACAGGACAAACGTACCCTTTCTACAGTTAGCGATTCTATTGGTAACAATTCCCGAAATCGAACATTTGGCTTTCGTCTTAACACAATATGACTATAGCATTATTTTGAAATCTGTAGCCCATCGTGCCTTCATCTCGCTCCCATAAAATATATACGTTACATGGTGGATCTATGAATACGACGTGTATGTATAGATAGCGCTTCGACAATGCAACCATGATTGCACATGAGTGGCAACTGCATCGGTTCTCCGTAATAATTATCTCATCTATTGTTCAGAGCATCTACGTACAGTAAATGCTTAAATGAGGTTCCATTGTGTCACAACTACGACAAAACAGGAAATATATTGTCAACTCGCCAATAAGAGTGAGTATGCGTGGCGGGTGGGAGGGAGGGGGGGGGGGGGGAGTGCTGAGATAATGCTGCCGAATACTATAACTCTACCTACACACGCGAAATAAAAAAGTTGCATATTGTCGGAGTTGACATGCTCTGCATGATCTACGCAGATAGCCGAGCATTTTGTTCTTTAAACAGTCACAGATTCACGTATAACACTTTTAATACAAAAACGATTGTGTCACCCCAAGAATTTCCCGGCAAGTATCAAAAGAGCGATTTCATATGAATATTAATTTCATAAATAAAATCTACGAGAGCTCTCTCTCTCTCGGCCAGCGGACAAACCTCGTTGGGTTCGCGAGCAACCGCCCCGGGCAACGCGGTTTATTTCTCGGTCGGGTTCGGGCCGGGCGCCAACCGATGGCGTTAATAGTTCATTAAAATAATAGTTACAAGCAGTTCTCGTTAATTATAACCACGATAACAAAAACGTATCTTAGCGGAATCATTCTCTACGTGACGACAAAAAGTGAAATTTTGAAGAAAAATTGAGAATTTCACTATTTTACGCGGTAAGTTCCAATTATTATGATTATGACGGCTGAAATATTTTTTGATCAAATACTCAATAACCTGATTTTTTTCCTAAATAAATTAATTCCAAAATAATATAATTCAACAAATTTAAACATTTAAAAATAAATGTTGTTTAGGAGAATTAAGCTTTTAAAATATGCTAATTAGTATCGAAATTCACAGAGCCCCTAATAATTTGGCCACCTATAGTAGTTTCACCGCACTCGTTTTTCCCGGGCATTTTAAATTTTAAATTTACATAATTAATCATAAAGAATTCTCGGTAAATAAACTTCAACCCGCATTGATATCTGTAGTTTATGCTTCAGTGCTTGATAGCTGTCACTCGCCGCAACGGGGTTGTCTATGAGCATCCCGAGGAAATCTAATTGACATCTTTCAATTCAACGCTTCTTCTCTCTTGATTACATCCCCCAAATGCTCCTCGCTAATTTTAGTAAAGGAGAAATTCGCCCTAAATGACTTTGCCTTTGCCCGTTGTTTTAGTGGCTGCTCCACACTTTCCACTATCACTACCGGCCTCGGTTGAGTTTTTATTATTGACGTTCTTGAAGTGGGTAAATCAGTACGAGCAAATAAGTTATTTCTGATAACAATTTTTGAAAAAAAATCTAGCAATAGGTAAAATTTTCGCGATTAAACAATATTCGTGATATTTTACCTACCGATACATATAGATCTTTGCTTTTTCCACTTCTTCAATATGGCGACGCCGCCTTCCTGGATCCGACAGAAGAGCTGGCCACCAAGGTGGAAAGGCTACAGAACGTCTGTATCCGCTTCATTTTTGGCCTCAGAAAATATGACCATATTACAGAATATCGTAGCAGACTGCAGTGGCTTACCACCAGGGAGACGAGACAGGTTAGAACTCTCTGTCTCTTATATAGAATCCTCGCGGATGGCGTGTCGCTTTATCTTGCCGATAGGTTCACCGCGTTATCGGCGCACGGCCGTCCCCTGAGATCAGAGGGCAAATAACCTGTTATCCATCCCTGGTCATACCAGCGTTTTTTTTTCATACTCCTTCTCCGTTGAAGCTGCACGACTCTGGAAGGCTTTACCAAAAGATGTTAGAACAGCCCCCAGCATCTACTCGTTCAACGCCAATCTCAAGGAGCATATAACCCTAAAATCCATAAATTAACCAATCCACCTCTCCCTCCTCCTTTTCGCTTCCCTTTCCTTCCTTCCTCTCCCCTTTCCTATGCGTCCTTATTTAATTTTAGTGATTTGTTTTACTTTTTTTTATTATCTGTCTCTTTCTAGTTTCTGTTTGTTTCTTTTTATCATAATGTGTTTTTATTGTTCTTTTGCGTAGCCAACGTTCTAAATTTGTTATAAACTTAAGCTATAGGTTAGCTGATAGACATTGCTGCAAGGCAATAAGCTCGCCTTTTTTATTTAAAATAAAGAGTTTTTTATTATTATTATTATTATTATTTTATATTGTCTCGTACATGCACCATCTATGCAGTACCATTGATTATATAAAGTATTATATTGCTCAAGGCCGTACTATGTTTTGGCAGCTAGGATTTTACAATAAATTGATTTTTGATCATTCATCGTATTTTTTAGACAGTGTAATGTGTTCAGAGTTCATCTAGTATGTTTTCCGTTTCTATCGGCTCAACTCACGATTCAGCTCCTATTCAGTAGCCTTCTCGTGTAAGGGAAGGACTCTCGCGTCTCATGTCTCACGGCTGATTGATCGGTTTCCCCTGGGGGATTGCCCTCCGGCGCTACTGGGCGGTTTACGAACCGTGCGGCTTGAGCCAATCGACTGCGCACTCCGACTAATTACTGAAGGAGTGTGGAGACTATGGAAATATAATTTTTAGAATATTTAGAATATTTAATATTTATTTCCATGACCATGCTATATCAATATTTTAAATATAATTATAAGTTTAATTTGAATTCGCTTATCTATTTTATATTTTATCATATTTTGTATTTTTCATTTTAATATTATGTGCACATAAATAAATCTTTGCCATACATAGAGTTTTCCTTGGTACGGGCTATGGCCTAGTTAGGCAGATTCTGCAATTAATAGGATTGTAAATTTATGTTTTTGAATGAATACAATTATTATTATTATTATTATTATTATTATACTGTCTCCTAAGCAGCGGGGGTGGATGTTGACCTGTCGTCAACCACTATTGAAATGACCAATTGGCTACCTGATCCCTAATTCAGTGCCGGGCTAAAGATGCCGATGGTCCTCGATAGATTCAAACTGAACTACCCCTGATATACGGCAGGTAGAGGCCGCGCAAGCGCCTTCGGACGGACGGTAGTCAGAGGGCGAGGCTGCCCGCTGGGTCACCTACCCGGTGCCTCTCCGTAAGGCGTTGGTCTCGACGGGCTGAATCGTGAGTTGGACCGACCCTAAAAACACAATGGATGTTCTGGCTCAAGCTGCACAAAACTATTCGCTACTACGAAAACGCACTGTCTGAGAAAACTATTTCGGCGAAGTCTTAACACCACGTGTGCTTAACCTAAACCATTGATTGTAGTAGATTGCTCAACGCTGATCTGCGATTTGGCTGCTAGGATTTTACTAGGAAACGCGACGTATAGATAGTCATAGTTCCAAACATTCATTAACCTCTTATATTTATTTATTACCAGCTGACCCGGCGAACTTCGTACCGCCTAACAGTCAATGAATGTCGTGTTACAGATTAGCTGAACTTAATTTATGATTTTATGAAAGTAATAAAATGAATACAAAATAAATATTAAGTTAACTGAACTATTAAGTTAACTGAAGTTAATTAGCTGAACTTAATTTATGATTTTATGAAAGTAATAAAATGAATACAAAATAAATATTAAGTTAACTACTTTATTAAGATAATAACACAAAAAGAATAAGATAATAACACATTATATCCATCGCGTGTCAGCAAGACATGATTGAATTAAACCATTTACATATTGTGCGGCATGGGATGCACTCGGTTAATTCTCTTCATTGAAGCACCTTGTGACACACGATATTTTTTGTTTTTTTTTTTATTAGGCGCAAGAACAAATAAAGCGGATGATCTGTCGATACGTGAACATGCCACGTACAACTGTCCATGAGAAAAACACGGATTTACATTTTGTATAGGATCGTCAATTTTCCAATTTTTGTTTTTAATAGTTATTCTGCTATTCGGGACGGAAACAAATACAACAAATAAAAAACCATGAAAATCGGTCCATCCGTTCTGGAGTTATAAGTGTTCGAACAAACCCGACTTTGTTTTATATACTTATATAGATTTAATTTTATTTCGGGAAACATACAACACATACAATATACGTACTTATTATATAGAGAAAAGAAAAACTTCAGGCCGATATACATTTCCTGCAAGAGTAACAAATTAACATAGAACGCCGCTGAGAAAGGCAGGGAATTGAAAGTGATTAGTAAGCAGGATTTGGACTTATGTTCAATATGGCGGCGTCCGTGGTATATTAGTATGGCAGCGCACTGTAGATGTCGCTCTAAGCACGCCTATACGGTATACTATCATGAAATAAAATAATAATATAATAACAAACGAAATTTCAAATCATCAATAAGGCAGTTTCATTTTCTGATAGACTGATAGATGGCATACTATCTCTCCGTATGTGATGTAATCAGCCTATATATATATATACAATAGATGGCACTAATAATTGAATGGTATTATTGTTATTATTGGTAAAACTATTGGGTTTGTATACTCAATCAGTTCTTTATAAAAAACAGCCAATATATATTTTTTTATAAATGAGATGGCCAAATATATTTCAGTTAGTTCTGCTGGCCATTGCTATCAGCGCCACCTACATGTCGCTGGTGCAGAAGGGTTGCCAAAATGTACTATGACGTTGAGCATTCTAATACCATCATACATAATCAATGCCTTAACTTAAAATCAAATAGACTTGCAGCTTTGCTTTCGATATATAGTGGAATTGCAGATTTATTTTGAGCGCTCGCTGAAAAATTATATTCGTTATGCAACCCTGTCTATCATTCATCCGTGGGAAAATTAAGTATCCGTTAATCCAAAAAATCGTTTATTAAAGGAAGAAAGTACGCAGCGACATGGAAAATTCTCGATCTTGCGTCAACATTGACTTATCGCCGAAGGGCGGTGAAAAATGGCTCAAAGTTTACTCCGACTTTAAACAGCATAATCTCGCTCGCTAATTAAACGCCTGGGCGCATTTTTCCGTGCTTTCTTGGCAGGAGTAGGCAGATAGAGCAACACGTGGTTAACTAATTAAAGCGCTAATAAGCGTTGATGATTCAGGGGCGAATCCGAGTTGAGAGTTTGTTGGAATGCTACCAAACCAATTCACCTCTACATATTTTTCTACATACACATAAGAGTACCGATAATGTTTACAGATGGTTACAACTTGTCCAAAAAGGGCGTTGGCAGTAAGAAAGCAAAATATAAATAAAACAATAACGTTATGCAATATGTCAAATTTTATATTTGAAATTTCGTACGCACCAAATGTCAAGTTACGTCAAATTTGAAAATTCAAATTTCGAACCCATGAAATATGGAGTTTCAAATTTTTATTGTCGAACACACCAAATGTCAAATTTCAAAATTCCTATTTTGAACGCACGTAAACTCAAATTTGATCATTCAAATTTTTGACGCACGAAATTTAAATTTGAATTTTCGAACACACGAAATATCAAATTTGAAAATTCAAATTTCGAACGCACGAAATATTGAATTTGTAATTTCGAACGCACGAATCATTAAATTAATGTCAAATGAAAATTAAATTTTCGAACGCACAAGATGTCGAATTCGTCAATTTCAAATTTTTACCATACGAAATATCAAATTTGAAATGTTGTATTTCGAACACACGAATGTTTATTTCGCACACACCAATACCCACCTTATTTACAAACTATTGTTTGATTCGTCTATATCGGCACGACTTCCACCTGAGATTTGGCTGGTTGGCAAGATTCTCAAGATTTCGTTTATAAATGCACGAAAGCACAACCTTTTCCATCGCTCACCCCATGAGAAAATTAAGTATTCGTTAATCCAGAAAAACGTTTATTTAAGGAATAAATAACGCAGTGGCACGGACATGTTGCGTCAACAATGATTTATCACCGAAAGGCGGTGAAAAGTGGTTCAACGTTAACTCCGACTTTAGACAGCATAAATTTCGCTCGCGAATTAAACACCTGGGCGCAATTAAACCGCTAATAAGCGTTGCTAATTTAGGAGTGAATCCGATTTGAGAGTTTGCTGGATCGCTACCAAACCGATTCAGTTCTTCGTATAAGTACTTGTACCTTCGTATAAGACTACCGATATTGTTTACAGGTGGTTATAATATACAGGCTGAATAAGAATTTTTCAATATGTCCAAAAAGGGTTTTGACAGTAAGAAAGCAAAATAAAAATAATACAATAACATATTCAATATTAGAAATATAGTTACACTTGAGATGTCGACTACAACGGGCGAACCCGTTACCATAGGAAGTTTTAACGATAATGATCGTGCTGTCTCCCGTGAGGTGAGCGTAGAAAACTTTGGAACGCTACAAAACTACCGTTTAGCAGTCAACATGCCCGTTAGAGGCCAACGCCTTGGGAAGGCAATGGGAAGGTAATCCAGTGGGCCACCTCACCCCCTGGCTACCAGTTTTGGCAGGATATCTCCGTCTGGATTTAACCATCAGGATACAACCGTCCACCCGACTCGTTACGAGCTTCAGGTCGCCTGCGCGGTCCCCTACCTGTCGTATTTTCAGCGCCCATCTATCGCGGACCATAGCATATTTTGCCTGGCTTTGAATTCGGGATCAGGTAGCCGATTGGTCTTTTTAAGAATGGAAGACGGCAGGTCAACATCCATCCCCGCTACTTAGTAGATAGTATATTTCCAAAGTCTCCACACTCTTTTTGGCTACGTCAATCTTGTGGGGGGGTCTCATCGGTCCATCACACTTCGTTTGGCTATGTGATCGGTCCATGGTTGCCAATCTGCCGGTTCGTGGTTGCCATTCGAGAACATTTTTCCCCTATGGTTGGCGGTTCTGCAAGCTATATGGCCTGCCCATTGCCATTTCATGTTGCTAATTTTACGAGCTATTACACCACATCAATTTTAATATTTTTTATGACATTACAATGCGTGAAATTTTACAATGTCTGATTGATTATTTCTTTCCAATTGTTCTTCTCTATCCTGAGGCAATCGATGCTGTGGGTTGGCTTTGGAAATGTCCGCGATTTCGACCTGAGATCATCTTATTTATTTATTTATATCTCATGTGGGCCGGATTAAAGCGGTCCCCGGGCCAGAGTTGGCCCACGGGCTGTAATTTGTCATAATTTACTATATAATCCGATGGTATTAGACCCCTAGAACGGGCTAGTCTCAGTTGGGTGACAGAATCAAGTAAGCATAAGGTTATGGTTTTTCATTTCATTCCTGTTATTTTTGTAAACAAAAACAATATTTTTATAGTAATTAATTCTTAAATAAAATAAATAAACATATGGTTTGGGGTCTTGAGCAGGATCTTGGTACAAATGATTTGTTTGCTATACTCAACTTAGCATTATTAATGAGGGAGGTAGGAGGGGGGGGGGGGGGGCACATGTGGAAGCGGAAAATTAACACATTGCATAATCGAAATAAAATGTATAATTACAAACGTTTCATCTGTGTTTGTTTATTTCTAGTCTTTATTGTAAATTTTCGCGATGGGCGGGTTTCTTATCATACAACCACCTCTTACAACTAACCCCTCTTTAAAGTGTTTATATATATGTGAGCTTGTAGCATGTGTGTAAGTGCGTGTCTAGTTATTGCATACGATCGACAGATCGACAGATTATCCTAAGGAAAATTGGTAACCCAGTCGGAAATCGAACCCGCTACCTTGTAATGTAAGATCAGGCGACCTAACCACGATGTCAATGTTTTATAAATAAATAAATAAAACTCTAAAATTGTATGACTTTAAGGTTTAATTTAGTTACCATTACCTTAAGAGCACTATGTGGATGTCATCTACTTCGGGCGAACCCGCCTCCCCAGGAAGGTATAACGATATTAATCGTTATTTCAACCATGAGGTAGAGTCTTGAGAACGAAATAGTCCACCGTCTAGCGCCGCCAACATGCGCGTATGAGACTAACGCTTTAAGGACAACGAGTCGTTTCAGCAGTGGTTGACACCAGGTCAACATTCACCCCTGCTTCTTAAGGTAACCTCGTAACCAATCGAGAGACTGGAGTAATCTGGTCGCAATTGGAAGTAAGGGCGTGAGTGTAAGCCCGCTGGGTAACACTCCTGGCTATCTCGCGGTTAAGGCGTTGGCCTCTTACGGGTTTGTGGCGGAGCTAGACGGTGGACTGTTTTTGTCCTAAGTCTTCTGCGCTCACTCCAGGGATATAGAACGACTAATCGTTAAAACTTCCTGAGGTGACGGGCTCGCCCGTTGTAGTCGACAACTATAGTTGCTTAAGGAGCTAATGGGCCCTTGCTGAGTTGGCCGCGAAGACCCATTTCGTTCAGGGTTGGTCACACTCACGGGTTCCGTGAGTGTGACCATCCTCCATCCGGAGGCCGCAATGCATGAAGTGCGAGCCCGGGTAGGACTCTGGCCTTTGGGCTAGTTTTCCCTAGGAGTCAAACTTCTGCCGAACCATAAGTTGAATGAACCCAAGTTAACGAGCAGGTCTCAGTGGCCCAACTGCACCGGAACCATTAACTGCATTACTAGCAATACGCTGAGAAGTAACGATAATAAGTTAATAATAAAAACACATTTTTTAAAACTAGCTTTTATTACAATGCTCTGTCCCGAGCCGACGCTGGGTGCAGTAGCCCTGTCGCGGTGAATTTTAGAACGGACGATCATAATTGAATGCGTATACAAAAAAAAAACGTTTCTGTGCTATCGACCGTTGAGGAGTCCCCTCGTCAGGAGCCAACCCTGGGTGCAGCAGCCATGTCATGGTAAAATTTAGAACGGGCTATCATAATTGAATGCGTACACAAAATTGTTTGTCTGAACTGTTGACCGGGGAAGAGTAGCCTCGTCGGGAGCCGATCCTGGGTGTAGAATCAGGTGGAGGGTGTAGAAATGGGAGGGTGTAGAGGGTGTAGAAACAGGGAGCTAATGGGCCCATGATGAGGTGGCCACGATGACCATGTGTTCAGGGTCGGTCACACTCACGGGTCAACACCCATCCGATGGCCTCCACGCATGGGGTGCGAGCCTGGGTAGGACACTGGGTCAACCAGTCTCCCCTGGGAATCAAACCTCTGGCGCTCCTGGACGGTCTGCGCACCGAGCGGCGCAAGCCAATCGATTGTGCTCTCCGACTAACAATCGGGGGAGTCTGGGAACTGTATTGTTTCCTATAGAGCGGGGGTGGTTGTCTACCTTACGGCGACTGCTCTTGAAATGACCATTGGCCATCCGATCCCGGTTCAGAGTCGGGCAAAGGACGCCTTGGTCCGCGACAGATTCGGTTCACACCGTTTCACCGCTTCGTAAGGGAGAGGACCGCACAAGCGACCTCGAACTCGGAACCAATCGAGAGACCGGAGAAATCTGGCCACAATTGGAAGCAAGGGCGCGAGGGTCGGCCCGCCAGGTAACACTGGCTATCTAGCGGTAAGGCGTTGGCTTCTTGCGGGTTGTGGCGTAGCTGGACGTTGGATTTGTTCTGTCCAAAGTCTTCTACGTTCACTGCAGGGCGATAGAACGAGAAAATCGTTAAAACGTCCTGTGGTGACGGGCTCGCCCGTTGTAGTTGACACCGCAAGTTGTAGAATCAGGTAATGCTCATCATAAAAATGCATTGTCATCGGTACTGAATCAAAAAGTAAAATTTCAACTTCATAGGATAAAGAGGAAGTGGTTCAAATTCAGCTTGCAAGATTTGACATAAACAAACTAGCATACTAACAAACATTGCAGGGTAAATAAAAGCTTGTAAAAAACGAGCTACAGTGATTATTATTTCTAGATTACGATTTTTGATATACCATATATCGGTATCACTTACGACTACGTCCTTAAGTTGGTAAGTTGATGAATCCTGTAAATGATTTAAAAGACTTTAAAATTTAAATAAACATAAAATTTCTCTGGCCTCCAAAGAAGAACGTAAAGACTTTTAAAAAAGCATTTAGTTCATTTAAAATGTTCTTGACAGGCTGCGGCTATAAAGTCATGTTTTTCTGGTTTGCATGGAGCCGACCATTAAACGCGGTTCCCTTTGTTCACTACGCTATTGTTTCAGTTTTGCCTTTGTAAATTCTTAATTCATATTAGTAAGCCCCAATTTAAACAAGGAAAAGATCCAATTATAGCGCAGCCGCTATATTTACAGAGCACAAGATAAAATGGGTAATAAGTATCGGGCAGCTTCACCTATTGTTTTGTCTGTCTGTCGTTGTAAGTACATAGTCAGGGAGTCTATTGCCGTTTTATTAAATTTTGTGCAAATGCCTAATATTTGGAAACTATACTTATCGCAGTATAAAAAATCGGTTATGCCACCCTTTACCACTTTCTAGACAAGTATACACCCCCGCTCCAACCCAACCTCCCCCCCCTGGCACCAATTCATGTTGTACTTTCCGTGGTATTAAAATGGTATTTTTCCAAAAATCTATATGTATAAAAAAACAAAGTCGGGTTCGTTCGAACACTTATAACTCGAGAACGGCTGGACCTATTGTCATGGTTTTTGATTGGTTGTATTTGTCTCCGTCCCGAATAGCGGCATAACTATTAAAAACGAAAATTGGAAAATTGACGAAGAATTAAAATAAAAGAAAAACATTTTCTATACAAAATGTAAATCCGTGTTTTTCTCATAGTCAGTTGTACGTGGAATGTTCACGTGTCGGCAAATCATCCGCTTTATTTGTTCTTGCGCCTGATAAAAAAACAAAAAATGGCGTATACCACAAGGTGCTTCAAGGAAGAGAATTAAACCGAGTGCATCCCATGCCGCACAATATGTAAATAGTTTATTTCAATCATGTCTTGCTGACACGCGATTGATATACATATTTTTTTGCTTTTATATTTCTTTTTGTGTTATTATCTTAATAAAGTAGTGAACTTAATATTTATTATGAATTCATTGTATTACTTTTATAAAATCATAAATTAAGTTCAGCTAATCTGTAACACGGCATTCATTGACTGTTAGGCAGTACAAAGTTTCGACAAAACAGTCCACCGTCAAGCTCCGCCACATGCCCGTAAGAGGCCAACGCCTTATCCGCGAGATAACCAGGTATGTTACCCGGCGGGCCTACACTCACGCCCTTACTTCCATTTGTGACCAGATTACTCCAGTCTCTCGATTGATTACGAGTTCGAGGTCGCTTGTGCGGTTTTCTCCCTTACGAAGCGGTGAAACGGTGTGTACCGAATCTATCGCGGACCACGGCATCTTTTGTCTGGCTGTTCACCCAGGATCGGGTAGCCGATGGTCGTTTCAAGTGCAGTCGCCGTAAGGTCCGCAACCACCCCCGCTCTATAGGAAATAGTACTGCTTCCAGACTCCCCAGAATGTTCAGGGTTGGTCACGATCACGGGTTAACACCTATCCGACGGCCTCCACGCATGAAGAGCGAGCCTGGGTAGGAATCTGGCCTTATGGTTAGTTTCCCCTGGGAATCAACCTTCTGGCACTCCTCGACGGTCTGCGCACCGTGCGGCGTAAGCCAATCGACTGTGCACTCTCACTAACAGTCGGGGGAGTCTGGAAGCAGTACTGTTTAATATAGAGCGGGGGTGGTTGCGGACCTTACGGCGACTGCTCTTGAAACGACCATCGGCTACCCGATCCTGGGTGAACAGTCGGGCAAAGGACGCTGTGGTCCGCGATAGATTCTGTAAACACCGTTTCACCGCTTCGTAAGGGAGAGGACCGCGCAAGCGACCTCGAACTCGTAACCAATCGATAGACTGGAGTATTCTGGTCACAATTGGAAGTAAGGGCGTGAGTGTAGGCCCGCCGGGTAACACTCCTGGCTATCTCGCGGTTAAGGCGTTGGCCTCTCACGGGCTTGTGGCGTAGCTAGATGGTAGACTGTTTTGTCCTCAAGTCTTCTGCGCTCACTCCATGGAGATAGAACGACTAATCGTTAAAACTTCCTGAGGTGACGGGCTCGCCCGCTGTAGTCGACAACCCTAGTTGTTGATTCCTGACAACGCCAGAAGGTTGATTCCTAGGGAAACTAGCCCTAAGACCAGAGTCCTACCCGGGCTCACACTTCATGCGTGGAGGCCGCCGGATAGGTGTTAACCCATGAGTGTGACCAACCCTGAACAGAATGGGTCTTCGTGGCCAACTCAGCAAGGGCCCGTTAGCTGCCTAACAGTCTAAAGTGCAGTGGGCTCCCGGACTAAGAGAGAGATGGAATAAATCCTTGAAGCGGCGCTCTCGTTTCCATGGAAACGCTTCGCCCGTGACGTCACCGGCCTCACTTGCCCCACGGCACAGACAGAGACGGCAGACAGGGAGTGAGCAGAGCGGCCGCGAAATCCCGGTTTCCACGAAGGTTAGTCAGAGTAATTTTCATTAGAAATTTCTCGAGACAGAGATTGCAGCATTTCATGCATGGAGGATGCCGGTATTTGCGCTCTAATATTGCTACTGATGCTGGTCTCCAATTATGGCAGCTGCGTGCCAGAAATAAAGAGAGCCTCTAATTCAATGCCTTGATACAGAAATGAGAGAAACCTTATAACCTGGTTGGCGTATACTTATTGTATTAAGGGGTTCATTTTTTTATGTAAAATCGCTTGTAAAACTATTCAAACATTATATTCCTAAAATTTCAAAACGAAATTTTCGTTCAAAAGTTATAAGCGATTAAGTGAGTGTCCCTCGTTAAAACAAAAAATAATGTTATTATACTAAATAATTAGATTGAGAATTATATATGTACATAATAAGGAACTTTGTTCGAAACTTTATACATCCCGAGTACTTGGTCTATTTTCTTCCAAGTTTAAGTATTCCAGATAAGGCGGGATAAGAAAAAGAAAAATATTGTCACCCCCCTTCCACAACCCCCCCCCCCCCCACACCCTGCCCCCGACAGCAAATCTATAAGTATTTTTGTAGTATTTTCGTGTTATTAAAATTGCTATTTTCAATATGGTTCGTTTCTTGGCTAGCCTCTGGCGGCTGGACATTATTATTTAATTAAAATGTTTGTCGTTTTTTTGTGTCGCTCGCATAAGAGATATTGTAAAACAATTTAACAATGTGCTGTGTACCGAACTCTTCAACGCACCTGTGTACCGAATTTCACTGATAACTGTCTAGATACAACGAAAATATTCTTTTTCTTCCGATATTCTTCAGTGGCGCCTATTCCGTTTCTCGCAGGTGCCTCACGCTTAATTTTGAAGTGACCTTTTGTTATTCCCTTTCATGGGTCCTAACCCGCGCGTGCTTATGTAGAGATCATCAGGTGCTTAAATTGACCTAAAGCACCGTCGAGACCCTTTTTGGTATTTCGTTTCAACAACTGTCATGGCGGATGTGTCTTGTTCGGGGTCTTAAGAACGGTCTAAAATCAATGAGTCTACGTCTGACAGCGGTGTAAATTGTTCTCTTTTTTACATTCATTCTACTCCATATTACATTCATAGTTATCAACGTATTTGTAAATTACGCACATATAACATGTTGATCTGTAGGACGCATGAACTTTTCAACAAAATAAAAGTTATGTAATTACCGTTTAGCATCACCGGATTTGAAGTAATGACGTCGGTAAGGCGATCCTTCTACGTCTTATTCGCCAGTTTTGCTGGCACATTCTCCTTATTACTGTTCATTTTATTTCGAAACAATCGAAAACACCAAACGACAAACGAAACGGCGTGGCGGCGAGCTATCAAAATTAAGACACCGCTTTGGAACGTCCATAGACAAAACAGAAATTCTAAGATTTAGGACAGGTTCTTAATTTTGATGAAACGGAATACCAACAAAATAACGAAGGTGCTTAAGTTTTTAATTTTTAGCAGCAGCTTACATTGAGCCCGCGAGAAACGGAATACGGGCCAGTGGGTTCCTATCCCGCCTTATCTGGAGTGCTTTAAACCCAAATACTTAGAATGCAAAAGAAGTTTGGGGGGGGGGGGTGCTATTGAGGGAGGGGGTGAGGTTTTAGGGGTTGGGTTTAGAAGTGATAGGGGGGGAGGGAGGCGTTGCGAGGGGTAGAGTACGGGGGGGTTAGCGTTGGGAAGGGGGGAAAAGGGATTAAAAGGGGGTTAAGGGAAGGGGGTTGAAGGAATGGGGGGCAAAAACGGTCTGATAGGGTGTGGGGGGAGAGAGGTTGAGGGGGAATGGGGAGGAGGAGAGAGGGTTTAGGGGGAAGAAGTGGCGGTGGGAGAGGAGGAAGGTTGAAGGGAAGAGGGGGTTAGGGGGAGTTGGAAGGTGGAGGGATTGAAGGGAGGAGGGGAGAGGGAGGGGGTGAGGAGTAAGGTAAAGGGGAGGGGGGCTGGTTGGGTTAGGGGTAGAGGTAGGAAATGGGGAGGAGGGAGAGGGGGTTAGGGTAAAGACGAGGGAGTGGGAAAGGGTGGAGGGTGAAGGGAGAGGGGTTAGTGGGAGTTGGGGAAGGATGGAGGGGGGGAAGGTTTGTTAGGGAGGGGGGCGTTGAATGGAGGATTGAGGGGGTTAAGGGGGGATTGAGGGGAATTAAGGGAGAGAGGGTAAGGGAAGGGGAGGGGGAAGAGAAGGGTAAGGGGTGGGGTGAGGGGGAGGGAGTGAGGGGGAAAGGTTTGGGTTGATGAGGGAGGGGGGTGGGGAGAAGGAGAGAAGAGGGGTGTAGGGAAGGATAGAGGGATGTAGGGGTGAGGGGGGTGAGGGGGAGTAGGGGTGGGATTTGGCGGGGTTTTTAAGGGGGTTTAGCGCGCGAGGGAAGGTTGCTTCATGCCGGGAAAGACTTGGGGTGACAACCGATTTTTAAAATATTTTCCTACATTTAATAAGCCTTCAGTTTAAGTATATAGGTTAATAATATTTTTTTTGCAACTTAACCTTTTTGCAAATAAACAAAATCCTGGACTTTCCATCTTGACTATTTTAACTCCCCCGTGTTATTATTAAATATCGTTAGTGGATGAAGACGATTTATTCCGATTATTGGAGCCGTAAAATACATGATTAACCCTCGGTCCCAAAACGATTATCTACGCCTCGAGCCTTAGGACAATTTTGTCTCATAATATTTCGTCAACTACTTCACGCCAAATTTTTAGCGAAACGGCAATTATTATCCCCACGTAAGTATAGCGAAACAAGTGAATATCTTAAAACAAATAAAAACAAGACTGCCATACAGTGAACTCCTGTATTTATAATTATTTTATTAAGGTTTTTTTAATGAAATATTTGTGGTTTATGTATTTATCCGTATAGGTACATATATATTTTCGGAATGCACTCAATCAGGACTTTCATTTGACACTAAACACGTCATATTTATGTTAATTTATTGACATTTAGAGATTCGGACATTTAGACAACTATTTACTTGATATTTGGACAGTTACCATATGGCACTCGTGGTGATATAACGATTCTAACAATGCCACATACTTCTAAATCGGTTTGAACGTTTAGAAGCTATGGTGGAATAAAGAATCGGAAAACATACATAGGTGAATCCTGAACACATTACCTTTTTTTGGGCAGTCATGTAATAGAGCGATAACTGGTTAAAAAAGATTGTGGTTGAAATCAGTCCACCAAGGGATGCGCTACTTTAGTCTCGAAATATTAGACTTGAAATTCGGTACATAGAATTTCAAGTTACCCGAAATTTCACACATTGTGAAATTTCGGTTGGAAAATCTCGTATACAAGCGACATATTTTTTTAAAACTTCTCCATATTTAAGAATACACTACATCATATTGAAAAAAAAACATATTAAAACTACGGAAAATAATACGAAAATGCCACGAAAATACTACTAATTCCGGGGTTACACGCTCAGTCTGGTGTCAGTCTGGTCATCAGTCTGGTAAATACTGATGCCAGACTGAGCGTCTAACCCACTTACTGATGAACTGACTTCAGACTGACGGATTTTAAAATTTTATTTATTTATTTATTTATTTTATTTATTGGATTTAAATCCAAAATAAAAATTTACAATGTTGACATAAATAATACAGTGTAAAAAAGAGCAAATACTTAATCATTGTTTGCGAAGCAAAGAAAGCACAGCTTTGATGGATTTTATCAGCTCCACTAGACTACAGTCTGTTCTGGAGTGATACCACTCTTATATTTGTTACATAGTACATGTACACATTTTTATAAATTTTCGGTTAAAATAATTAAAATATTAATAATTGTTACGTCAATTATTATTAATTATTATGTTTAATATTTATTGTTTAGCACCTCACTACGAAATAACCTGTGCTGAGGCATTACTAATGCCGTTTGGTAATTCCTGTCGAGAGGGCAAGTCTCAACTATTACGAGAATGTCATATAAAATACACCCCTGTAAATAACGGCCCACCTGTCTCTAGACAATTAACTTAGAGGCGGTCGGCTTTTATAACATCACGTGGCAGTACACGCGGCAGAGGATCACGTGGCAGTAACGTCACGTGGTAGTATTATAACATCACGTGGCAGGCGGTTGCCGGTCCAAGTACTTATCTCGCCTGATGCTGCATAACTTTGGTGACCTGGCGGAAACAGAGCTACTTAATCTAACCAGAAAAACGTCAAAAAATCAGTGATTTAATTTATTGCTGTGGTTTGTATATTTTTTGTTATGCTCCTTGATTGCTTTAATACAATTAATCTTAAAATCTAACGAATTAATGAATTAATTAACTTTGGCTTCCTAAAATGTTAAAATCGGTCTTATTGGGTAAAATTTCGGCAGTTACCTTAGGTTTGCATTTTCCTTAGGTTTGCATGTTAAGTATCTCCAGTTTTCTACTCCTGAACATCCATTTGACTCCCCATTTTAAATATTATTTAATAAAAATAAAAAACCTAAGCGGATTTTTATGACTATGATATTACGGAATATGACTATGTTTTTCCTTCCCCATTTCTAATACGTATTTTCAAATTTATTTTATATAACGTCTTATCATAGTTGAACTCTCTTCTTGTGGTCTTGTCTCTCAGGTGGTCTTGTTTTATCAAGTATGGCTTAACCATTTCCAATAGATTGTCAAAACATGCATCTTTCATCCGATAATAATGTTCATAGTCATATTCTTCCCCAGAATCTCTAAGTTTAAGTGCGTGTAAAAATCTCTTCTCAGTAGCCACGATTTAACCCACCATTTCCATTTTACTTATTTTTTTGCAGTTAGAGCTATTATTATAGCAATACAAGCTTTTTTTCTGCAATCCATTCTCTCTTTTGAAGTGTTATCTGGACGACGTTTTTGAGGTGACTGATAGCAGACTGATGCCAGACTGAGCGTGTAACCGGGTGTACCGGGTGTTCCGACCATCAGTTTACCATCATTCCAGACTGATGGACCAGACTGACGCCAGACTGAGCGTGTAACCCCCCACTAAGACACTACAAAAATCTTAGGAACACAGTCACGATGTTAATAGAACATATCCATTATCGGAGAAAGGGGGGGGGGGATTTACCCGCGATTAGAGAGGGGGTGGGGTTCGACGCCGGGTTGTGGGTGCTGGGGGGTTGTCGCAGAGGGGGATGGGCGGGGGCCTTGTCGACTTGTCTGTAAAGTCTTGGGGTGACCTAAGGGTTTTTTGAAATCTCTACTTAATATTACCTTATACCTAATATCTAGTAAAATAATTTGTCAGCTCGCCATATAAAATAAGTTAAATCGCAAATCTAGGTACAGGCGTAAGCCTAGTTAGATATTTTATGTCGCTCGGGTTGCATGGGATCGGGTAGAAATAAATTAGTCGCTTTATTTTAAAGTAAGTAATATTTTTTTCTTTGTTTGATCTGAGAATAGATATATAAAATATGAAATAAATAAATGAAAAAAAAAATGTTTGTAATAATAAAAATATTTTTTGATAAGTATACACCTAAAAGAGCTCTGAAATGAGATTCATCTCTTGGATATATTAATAATTGTTATGTCAATTATTATTAATTATTATGTTTAATATTTATTGTTTAGCACCTCACTACGAAATAACCTGTGCTGAGGCATTACTAATGCCGTTTGGTAATTCCTGTCGAGAGGGCAAGTCTCAACTATTACGAGAATGTCATATAAAATACACCCCTGTAAATAACGGCCCACCTGTCTCTAGACAATTAACTTAGAGGCGGTCGGCTTTTATAACATCACGTGGCAGTACACGCTGCAGAGGATCACGTGGCAGTAACGTCACGTGGTAGTATTATAACATCACGTGGCAGGCGGTTGCCGGTCCAAGTACTTATCTCGCCTGATGCTGCATAACTTTGGTGACCTGGCGGAAACAGAGCTACTTAATCTAACCAGAAAAACGTCAAAAAATCAGTGATTTAATTTATTGCTGTGGTTTGTATATTTTTTGTTATGCTCCTTGATTGCTTTAATACAATTAATCTTAAAATCTAACGAATTAATGAATTAATTAACTTTGGCTTCCTAAAATGTTAAAATCGGTCTTATTGGGTAAAATTTCGGCAGTTACATTTCCAAAAATGGTAGTTTCACGATAATTTCGCCAAAAATTCGAGGTCATCGAAGGAAAGTAGCGACATACCACGTTTTTATAACCGTACTTTGATATTACTTTCCCGGCCCGCCAACCAACAAGGAGGAAAGTATTGTGAACGCGCCAAATTTTTTTTCGTGATGAGGACGGAAATATTTATTTTGAGCCCCCCCCATTCTCACCCGGCGTTGAGCACTCTGGAAATTGCTTTTTTGAGTTTTGATTTGTGTCCCGGTCAGTACCTATACTATTTTGGCAACGCTAATCTATATGAATAAATACATAAACCATAAATATTTCATTAAAAAAGGTGCTAAAAAAAAGATTATATATAAAGCAGTTTACTTTTTATAACGGCAGTCGTGTTTTTATTACTTTTAATATATTTACTTGTTTGGTCGCTGTCAAGGCATTTTCGCCAGACTGACGAGGAAATCCCATTACCCTGCTATTGTTTGACCGCATTTCCCGAATGCACGAGAGTTGCCTCTGACATGTGAGATACGGACTCTGAACCAACAGCGGTCGCGTCGTCGCCTCGCAAAGGGGAATTACCGAGATTTGCAAATCCCCCCTGTTGTAAAACAAGCACGCGCAATGTGTCTGAAACTGCATGTCTTCCTTCGTCTGCGCCGGACTGGACTTACTCCGACATGTTCAAACTTTTGCTATGTCTGTAATAGCTATCTATTTATTATTATAAAGGCTTACACGTGTCAATGCATTATCACGTAGTCGGTCTCTAAATTCTGTCATATATTGATGAGCAAATACAGGTTAAAATATAGGTCTATTAACACAAATTACATTTTAATAGTAGGGGAAGGTGTCTTGTTGGACCTTGGACCTAGTTGTACCTCGGTCCTATTGCCATTGTGTGCAATCAAATGCCTTTTTAAAAAAATACGTTGATGGTAGTTTGTAGGCAATCCACTAGATGGCACTATAAACGTCATTTGACAGTTGCTACCACATAAATATTTAAAGTGAAGTGAAAAAAACGTTTTTTGACCAAAAAAGTAAGGTTTTTCGTTTAAATATATAACATTTTCCATATTCGCTGTATTTCATCATTGCCCAATCGATATTTTTGGGTGATTAACTAGAACTCTCAGCTTATTTCACCAATACCTAGGGACCAGGGTACATTACCAATGTTGTACCTTGATCCCAAATGCACTTTTTTAAATGTACGTAGCTCACCAACGAATCACATCTTTATGACAAATTGAAATCTCACGAATAGTAAGAGAGTTCAACTATGATAAGACGTTATATAAAATAAATTTTAAAATACGTATTAGAAATGGGGAAGGAAAAACATAGTCATATTCCGTAATATCATAGTCATGAAAATCTGCTTAGGTTTTTTATTTTTATTAAATAATATTTAAAAAGGGGAGTCAAACGGATGTTCAGGAGTAGAAAACTGGAGATACTTAAAATTAAATTAAAACGGAAAATGCAAACCTAAGAAGGAACGTTAAATAAATTTATATTTAGTGTTACCCCCCCTTGCCCAGATGACAGCTCGCATGCGATTCCTCAACGTCCTGATCAGATTTTTGGTCAAGTCTTGAGGAATACCATCCCATTCCTCTAACAACGCTGTCTTGAGCTCGTAGATATTAGAAGTTGCCGGATTTCTGGCTCGGACTCTTCGTTTCAGCTCGTTTCACTAATTCTCGATGGGATTCATGTCTGGACTGAGATCTGGCCAGTCCATCGTCTCCAAACCAACTTCATCTAAGAATCGCCGAGTGATACACGCTGTGTGACGCCGTGCATTATCATGTATTAAACAGAGTTTTTTCCAATAAATCGTTCATACTGTATGACATGATCCAGGAGAACAATTTGATATAGCGTTTAGCATTCAGGCCTTCTCTCCGACCTCCCCCTGGCACGAAAACGAGGTTGGACCTTCCTTCTAAAGAAATGGCAGCCCACACCATGCAGGAAACGCCGCCGTAGGAGACTGTTTCAGCGAAACAGCACTGCGAAAATCACTCGCCTGGACGCCTGGAGACCCAGCCTATTCTGTGACTGCCATACAGAGACATTCTGCTTTCGTCAGTAAATAAAACTCTCCGCCGTTGTTATATGCTCCAACTGAGTTTGGCTTACGGAGATTTTATCGCGTCAACTATTGATAAGTGACTGCTAAAAATAAACCTGTTCTGGGGGAATTTATGAGTGATTAAGACGCGGAAACTTCTTGCGACGAATAGCGTACTTTCCAATACTTCCGTTCAGGTGAGTTTTTAATTAGTGACATCCTTGAAATGGGCAAATCAGTACTAGCAAATAAGCAACTTGTGTCAACAAATTGTTGAATCAAATAATATAATGAATTTATTTTAAAATAAAATTTGATTCCAACTAATTTACAACAGCTTGAGAATCGATCAGCTGTTTTATTTGACCTTGCTAATGAATCGAGGTCGTTGAGCTCGGCGGCATTGAATGGCGTTCAATAACACAATAGTTGCAAAGCAAGGCCACAGATGGCGCTGTGCTGTTATTTCTGAAAAGATATATTTTGAATGTTTGAGACATTTACCACCACATCGATCAATAATAACAGTGCAGCGCCACCTATATATTTGTTTTATTTGTTGTGTGGGGCTTTTCTAGGATGTTTATGAGTTTTGTAACACTGCGACCATGACTGATCTATTGTGTTCGCCACCTACTATAGTTCTGCGCTAAGCCTCGTGTCATATAAGAACTGCAACAGGCTTTTGGCGCCAGATTGTTTTACCTCTTCAGGTTGGAGGTAATGACCCCCCAAGTGGGTGTATTTTACTCATCAGCGGGCCACAATCGCACGTGAGGTCCAGGGGAGTTTCCTCTGCCCCTTGACAGAACCTGCACATTTTCGTGTCCCGGAGCTTGAGGTTGTACATGTGTTTGTTACCTGTAACCTGGCTTCGCAACTATTGTGTTATTGAACGCCATTCAACGCTGCCGAGTTCAACGACTTTCATCCATTAGCAAGGTCAATTAAAACAGCTGATCGATTTTCCTCAAACTGTTGTAAATCATTTGGAATAAAATTTTATTTTACAATAATTTTTGATTCAACAATCTGATGTCAAAAGTTGCTTATTTGCTCGTACTGGTTCACTTATTTCAAGAATGTCACTAATTAAAAACTCACCTTGTAGAGAAGATTAAATAATATTTGGGACTTTGGGTGCCGCTACACGTTGCCTTTTGTAGTAAATTCCCAGCTGCCAAGACGTACTATGGCAGAGAGAAATCTATTACCATTAGCGTTGCCGGAGACATTACAATGCTATCTATTAGTAAACAATTGGAATATTATAGCGCTTAATTATTATGAATTGTACCTGATACCATTTTAAATTATTTGAATTCAAAAATTCGTATTCATATTATATAATTTTGAGCGGTAAATTCGTTTTTATGTTATATACAATTTTAAGCGGTAAATTCGTTTTTATCTTATTTATAATGTCAAACCTTGTAGCGTCCGTATCCCTGTTGACACCGGTTCTCCTCGTTGTTACCGAAGTTAAGCAGTCTATGTTTTGAATTATGAGTGCGATCTACACGTTGCGTTTCAAAGTAAAATACCACCTGCCAAAACATAGTAAGGCAATGAGCAATCTAATACCATATAAGTATGATAAATGTCACCAGCAGGGTTCTGGTTTTACGGCCAGAGTACGAGCGAAGTGCGCAGCGGGAGGCGGCTGGCCGTTATTGTAAGCTGATTTAGTTAAAGGTATCTCGTCACGAAGGTTGAATATTTAAGGGGCGCTGCAGCATTGTCTACAAAGGTAGGATTATAAATAAATTAAGTCTTTCATAAAGTGAGCCACCTGCCAAAATAATGGAATGGAGGCGCGTCACGGACCGACCCTGGCATAATTGACAACCCATTTCGTCCCTCTTACTCTATTATTAGATTTGGCAAGGGGCAATTTATTTATTGAAAATATGATTTGAATAACGTATATATAAAGGTAGAGGTAAGTAATCGAACATTCTATATTCTTAAGTCCGTTAGGGAAATCTAGATAAAGGATGTCCCAAAAGTGGAAGATCAAATGAATGAGGTACACTGAGAAAAATATTGGATTTCTCATTAATCTTTCAGGCCTCGGCCCCTCAGCCGATTGACAAGTTGATATCCCAAAAATTTTTAGTAAAAATTAGTTAAAAAAATTGAATTATGACACTGTCTCATCCAAACAGCAATTACTGCCAAACCACTGTTTAACTTTATTAACTTTATAACTTTAATTAACCAAAACCCATAATTAAAATAAAACATTTTAACATAATAAAATAAAACAAATTTAATTAAAATAAAATTAAAACGGGGCCGTCACGCTGAATCGTGTTGTGGGCTTGTGGCCGATATCGGCCAATTGGGGCTCTAGGGGTTAAATTACCATTTAGTACGGTTTAATACAGAACTTTATTTTATTTATTTTTTTAAGAAATATTTACTATAAAACATTGATTTATTTACAAAAATAACACGAACCGAATGGCAAAACCTTAACCTTTTGGTTATTTGATTCTGTCACCCAACTTGGACTAGCCCATTCTAGGGTGGACAGGACTCTAAATTATTACAATCGATTTTGAACAAGTTTTAGTAAAAAGCTAATAACACTAAATTGCCCTAAAATGTAGTCTACAAAAAAAAATAATAATCAAAAATATTAAAAAATAATATAATAAATAAAATGCAATTCTATTATATAATCGGCAATAAATATAATATAAAATTCGATTAAATAATATAAATAATGATATATGTGAGAAAAGAAAGAACCAGTCAATTATATTTAATTTATGTTAAGTAATATAGAATTTAATATATAAATACCTAGTCAAAAAAAGTAAAATTCATTGACAAAATAATATATAACATATAACTATGTATATATAACTAGTGGTATTACCTGGCGTTGCCCGTGCTATATCCGCTCTCAAATACCTATGTATATTAATTTTTATGGCGATCAGTTGAGCGGTATAGAAGTTGATGTGCTGCAGCGCCATGTGGTGGCAAATCATAATAAAGATAATAGCCCCAAAATATTATGTGTGCTCAAATGTATGTGTTTTTGTTAACGACACTTTTCATGGCGATCGGTTGAGCGGTATAGAAGTTAATGTGCTGCAGCGCCATCTGGCTGTGAGTTACAACAAACTGGACATAAAAACCTTCTCCATGAAAAAATACATATATGTGCCAATTTTCAAGGTGATCGGTAGTACGGTTTCGGAGTCTATTACACTCAGACAGACAGATATAACAGCATTCATTTTTATACTCGTAATATAGATAATGGTGTTACAATTGTAATTTTGTTGAAACTCCATTACTCCATAATATATAATAACATGCTCTTTACTGTTATTAAAATAACATTAAACTGTAGCTTCAACATGATGCATGTTCTGAATTACGACCTTACGAATGAAATGACGTGTTGTCATTTTAATTTATTTTGAATTAATTACTATAAAACATTGATTTTGATTACAAAAATAACCGGAACCAAATGGCAAAAACTTAAACTTGCGCTTATTTTATTGTGTCATCCAACTGAGACAAGCCTATTCTATGGTAGACAGGGATCTAATATTACAATAAATTATTTAAAAGTTCTAGTAAAATGATTTGAGAACTAAATTGCATTAAAATAGGTCCTTAAAAAACAAACAAAAATCGCAAATCTATTATAAAATCGGCATTAAATGGAACATAACATTCAGTTAAATAGAGTATGACAGAATACAATTACAACTAAAATAAAGAGAAAACAAAGTTATAAGAAAGAAAAGAAATAAAAAGTTACTAGGAAATTATAAAAAAGTCTTTAATACGTGGTTATTAACTATAATATAATATTAGTAATAATAATACGTCGAAATAAATAGAATGTGTCCGTAGATCACAAGAAAATCAGCAAGAACTCGAGGTCGCGACGTCAGAAAATAACATTACATTTTGTTGTGCCATCGTTTCGAAAACAGAGAAGGGAAAATCTTGTAACACTATTCTAGGTTGTTGCGAGCTACGTAAGTACGGGTACGTCTACAAATAATGCTAATTTATCCAGACATTAGTATGTAAGTACATTAAAATATGTATGCTACGTTATTACAACAGTAGCCCTCAGAGCAAGCATAACCCTCAGACACGTCCCTCATACCTGGAGCAGTGCAAGAGTCACGTTCATTCCAAAGGCAGGCAGAAACGGACACATCTTTGCCAAAGATTACAGACCCATTATCCTCACCTCCTTTCTCCTGAAATCACTGGAGAGACTAGTTGACGGCTACCTGAAAACCAACCACCTAGCCCTTCAACCGCTTGATGATGTATGCCTATAGGGAGGGTAGATCTACGGACACTGCCCTACATCACCTGGTGAGCACAATAGAGACACAGTTAGCGGCGAAAGGTTACGCTCTGGGAGTATTCCTAGACATCAAAGGAGCATTTGATACCACATCATATGCAACTATAAAAAATGCTACGTATAGACGAGGAATACCAGAGACCATCATTGACTGGACATTGAGTATGCTATCAAATAGGAATCTGACCGTTTATCAAGGCAACACTTCCATCACGGGAATCTCAGCCAAGGGCTGTCCACAAGGTGGAGTCATCTCCCCCTCTTGTGTAGCATTGTTGTAAACGAACTTCTAATAGATCTACAAAACCAAGGCTTCTCTGTCTACGGCTACGCTGATGACGTGGCCATAGTGATAAGAAGAAACTTCCTATCAATACTTATGGAGCTCATGGACAAAGCACTAAGACCAGCTAAGACTGGTGCCAGGCCAGAGGTCTGTCTGCTAATCCAAGCAAGACCAAGGCCATGATTTTCACCAGAAAATACAAACTCGAACCCGTTAAGTGTCTCAAGCTCTGGGATAAGGAGATAGAATACGTAACAGTACTCAAATACCTTGGAATATATCTAGACCCAAAGCTTAATTAGAAGCACCACCTTGAGCGCAAAACAAGCTTCTATGCCTGTTTGTGGACGTGCCAAAGAGCCATGGGAAAAACCTGGGGGTTCAAACCTAGGGTCGCCTTATGGCCCTACAGGGTAGTACTGCTGCCTAGACAAACCTATGCTGCAATAGTCTGGTGGTCCAGGGTGAAAAAGCTCGAGACAAAAAACATGCTGAAAAGCCTTCAAGGTAACTGGGTAACAAGGTCAAGGGCTGCAACTGGCGTCATGAAGACCACCCCAGCAGAGGGATTACGGTGGCACTCTGCTGCTAGCCTCTGGACAAGCACATCATTCACTCCGCCATACAGACTGAAGTGATTGGGCAAGTGGACGCGGGAGGGCACAATCATCCGGAGCTAAACCTCCTCCACAAAAGCACATTTACTCTGACCCAGGATCGACTACTAAAAAAATTTTTGGTAGAGAAGTCCAATAAAATCCTAATCCCCACCAGGGAAGACTGGAAAAATCCGCAGTGGCTCCAAAGCCACAACTCGGACGCCTGGTTCACCCACGGATCAGAAACAAATGGGCGATTTGGGGTAGGCATGTACGGCCCCAAAACCGACCACAGAATCAGCATCCCTCTTAGACAATATGCCATATTATAATGGCATATTGTATAAGAGGGATGCTGGGCTATTTTTGGACAGTAACTCAAATTTAGGAATAATTCAGAACCGGCGACCAACGAGACAAGTTTTAGAAAATAGCTCAATAATACCCAGAAGGAAAACATCATTTGGACAAAGACATTACTCTTTCATTGCGCCGAGATTTTACAATCTGATCAATATGGAAATAAAAATGAACTTGACATTTAGGGAATTCAAAAATAAACTAAAGAAATGGTTATCGAATCATGACAGACTAACCATACATCAAATGTTAGAAATAATAGTATAATAAAACTTAGGTGCACAAATTATTAACATATTTTTAAACATATATGTTAAGTATATTTTAACATTGAACTAACTACCAAAAATTATTTGACTTTGACAATGAAGTATACTTTTTAGACTAGGTAATTTTATATTAATAAATATTAATGACCGTTTCTTCCTTTTCTCACATATAACTTTATTTATTTTATTTAATCGAATTTTATATGATATTTATTGCCGATTAAATAATGGAATTGCATTTTATTTATTATATTATCTTTTAATATTTTTTTATTATTATTATTTTTTTATTTTATTCTGAAGACCACATTTTAGGGCAATTTAGTGTCATTAGCTTTTTACTAAAACTTGTATATTTGTAAGCAACCAAGCAATCAAGCAAACTTGATTGTAATATTGGAGTCCTGTCCACCCTAGAACGGGCTAGTCCCAGTTGGGTGACAGAAACAAATAAGCAAAAGGTTAAGGTTTTGCCATTCGGTTCCTGTTATTTTTATAAGCTAATCAATGTTTCATAGTAATTAATTCTTAAATAAATAAATAAATAAATAATGCATAAAACTCCAAAGTCGACTTGAGGTAAAAAATAGAAATATCCTCATCTGCCCTGACAGCAGAGCAGCACTGGACGTTCTAACTAAAGCCACCACAGTATCTTTTGTGGTCTGCGGTAAATACATAAATCATAAATATTTCATAAAAAAACCGTAATAAATATAATTGTTTACTTTCTGTAACGGCAGACGTTTTTTTTAATTCTTTTTAATATATTTACTTGTTTGTGGGCAGTCGTGTAAAAAGACATCTCGTTTTTCAGTTTTTTTCATGCCCTGAAAAGCTTGCTAGTTAAGATATACGAGGTGTCACATATAGAGCGACGATATCATATCGCTCATTGTTGTTGGTGGATTTTTTCCCGTTCCCGCTAAGTCCCTCGAGAGCCCGGGCTAGTGAATAGCGGGTAGGTGAATAGTGGGAGAGACCTTTTGAAAGAGGAATCTTGCAGATGCGCGTGACGTCATCGGGACGCCAGAGGCACGTTCCAGTGTCGAGTGCGACCAATAAGTGGTCTCTGAAGCCGGCAAACATTTATTAACTAGATTTTAAGGAAAAACTTTTCCTTGCCATTTTTACCTGTAGGAGGTTGGTTATCATCATTGAATATATATGATATTAGATTGCTCCATACACTTTAAAATGTCAACTACAACGGGCGAACCTGTCACCTCAGGTAGTTTTATCGTTATTTGATCGTTCTGTCTTCCGTGAGGTGAGCGTAGAAGACTTCTACTGTATAGTTACGCCACTATGCAGTAAGAGACCCAGCGAGCCGAAACTGGCTCCTTTACTTCTAGTTACGGCCAGATTTCTTCGATCTCCTAAATGGCTACGGGATCAAGGTCGCTTACGCGGTCCTCTCCAATACGTAACGGTGACTCGGTGTCTAACGAATCTATCGCGGACTACGGCATCCTTTGCCCGGCTGTTCACCCGGTATCGGGTAGCCGACTGGCCGTTTCAAGAGCAGTTGCCGTAAGGTTAACAACTACCCCTGCTCTAGAGGAGACAGTAGGGCGGTGTCGACTACAACGGGCGAACCCGTTACCCCAGGCTGGTATTATAGTAATAAAAAAAATATTAGTAATTATTATTTTTTTATAAGTAATTTTATTTTATTTTATTTTTTTATAAATATTAGTAGTAATTATTTTTATTACTAATATTAGTATTAGTAATAAAAAAAAATCAACGAAAATAATAAGAATTGAAAACTGTCTGGGTACATTAATTTATAGTTTCAACCAGGAATCAATTTGGCGTTAAAAGAAGACTTAGGCACATACATTCTTAAATTTTCGTCTGTCATTAAATATTCTGGAGGCTATGTATACAAAATGCCTCTCCTTAAAATTGGTCTGCATTCGAGGGAAGTCGAAATGTATAGCTCGAGATTGTCGCGTGCAGATTCTTCACTGAGTTCTTATTGCGGTCTCTAAATTAGTTTGATTTTCACAGACCGCCGCTTTCACAAAAAGTGATGGGCCAAGCTGCACGAAACCGTTCGCTACCTTTCGGTTGACAGTCTGGCATCAGTTTAAATGAACTCTCCCATTTGGCCAATGGCTGTGTTGATCATTCCTCAAACAACTGCATTCGTCTTACTCCTCCCCCCCCCCCCCCCCACTTAACAGGGCGATCCATCAAACTAACAGTCTGCATGACCAAATGACGAAACCATTTTCGTGTGTCATTAATTTCCACAGGCCATTGCACAGAACGACTCGACGACAGATCATTAACGCGAATATTAGACCCCTCCTATCGCCATTAAAATCGTCTGCGGCATTTGTTTTAGCTTTTAATGTTTGGAGAACGGGGCAAAGATACATTTAAATATAGACGCGCATTGAAGTGGAAAAAAATCAAATCAAATCAAATCAAATAATATATTGTCCTAAAAACTAATACATAGTTGTATAGACAGTTGTATTACATTTACATTTGGCCGTGATATCATTAAATTCTTCATTAATGATCAAATTAATTAAAACATAAAAGGTTACTCTTAAAAATAAAGAAGGTATTATTGTAGAATTATATCGAGTCTCACCATTTAGTTTACCAGATAAAAAACACAGAGTAATTAATTCTTTAAAATACCGATAAAAATAGGTTTTTTTAGTATAAAATTAATAAATGTAATGTCAAAAATAACAAAATGTGACGGTTGTCAAAAAGTAAAATAAAATGTCTTAGTGATTATATCTTATATAATAAAAATGAGTCGGGTTTTATGTATGTTACCTAATAACTCACGATCGGCTAACCCGATTTGGATGATTCTTTTTTTGTTTTGTTCATAATCACTTCGGTCTTACTATATAAGCAATAAAAAATCGGCAATAAAAAATCCGGAAAATTTCTCGGAAAAGTGAGAAAAATGTGAAAAACCGAAAATTATTTTAGTACTAAGCTTGATCATAGATGGCTTTGCTTGACAAGAAAAAAAAATCGAAAATCAAGATGGCGGTACAGTTAACATTTGACAGTTAAGTTGAATTTTACGATTTCTTGATAGCGTTTTCGTGATTCTGAAGGTAAATCAACTGAATTAAATGAATTTGTGTAACTCGTGAAGAGAGGTTCGAGCAACTGAAAGCGATGAGCGTCGCCAAAAATTGAATAAAGCGGCACGGATCCGTAATGTTGCAGTGCGAAGACGATTGAATTTGAGACAAAACACATACAGAGAGGCAATCTATTATGACCTGACGAAACAATACAGCGATTATAAATGCATGCAAATTGGAGAAATGGACCATTTGTGCCAATATTGCAATGCATTGAAGTACCGCCACGAGCCACTCGCTTTGTGTTGCGCAGGGGGTAAAATGAGATTGACACCATTGGTTCCATTAGGATCGTTCGTGTCTGGAAATGCACCAGATTCTAAGCATTTTATGTCTAACATTCTCTGTCAAACAAAATCGTACTTTTTACACACTTTTCTCCTCCATTTAGGACACAAATGGCAATTGATGAAACTGCTCATTTGGTGAGACAAAAAATAAACAATCAGACTGCTTTCAATGAAGAATTTAAACAAACAATGCAAATTTCAAACAACTGTCGATGAAAATTACCTATGTTAACTCCATCTGCTGCTAAGCGAACAAATTCGTGGCGAGACGAAGTTCGCCGGGTTCCGCTAGTTGTAAATAAAAATAGTCAAGGTATAATTAATATGTGCCTACCTAATAATAGAAATAGTCAATGCATTTTAGTTACATTGAAAATCGTTTTAAAACCTATTACAGAAAGATGCATACAGTTTTTAGAGATCGTTAATGTCGTACAATTCTCTTTCAATGAGATATAATTTGAGTTTATTTTTAAATTGGAGCATTTTTCCTTAGCGGCATATTTTTTTATACTAGAGGGTAGCTTGTTGTAGCATATAATTCCGACGTAGCTCGGATCACTTTTAAAAAGTTCTAGATTTGGACGAGGAAGAATCAGATTATTTTCTCCCCCTGGTAAAGTGTTTATGGGTATCTGAATGTATCGACAGCTGAGCTAGGTTTTTTGTGATCAATTTAACGCATTCTTAAACGTATAGAGATGGAAGGATTTTAAGCCTTCTGAAATGACCACGGCATGATTCTACATAACCCAGATTACTTAAAATTCGAATGGCCGTTTCTGCAATGAAAAAATATGTTGCCTTAGATCGATGGTGCATTGCGCCCAGAAGAGAATACCGTAACGGAGAAAAGATTCAAAATAAGCGAAATAAATCGTTTTCGTGTCCTTAGAATTATTCAGTTTTCGTATTTGGCGCAGCAGAAAACAGGCACTAGAAAGTTTGTTACTTAATTGGTTTACAGGTCTCATTCTCCTAGGTAAGAAGGTGAATCGACGGCGATTCGACGGTGTTTAAAGAAGAGCTAGCACAAAAAAAAACGGTTATGTGACCCCAAGACTTTCCCGAAAAGCAGACAAGTTCCCCTCCCCATGCGCGCCAACCGCCCAACCCCCTCCGCAAACTTAGTATATTTGTAGTTTTGCCATGGTATTGAAACCTCTACCTGTTGTATTACATCGGTAATTCAATTTCAAAATTATCGCGGACCTGGGCGTTCCTTGCCCGTATTGCCACATAGGTCGTTTGCCAAAGAGTGGCATGGCAACAGGTCAACATTCACCCCTGCTGCTTAGCAGACAGTATATTTTCATAGTCTCTAGACTCCTTCAGCAATTAGTCAAAGTGTACAATCTATTGGCGTAGATCGTAAATAAATAATCGTGTTAAATAAAATAAACTACAATTTTGAATAATATTAAACAATAGTAACCAAAATTAATAAATGAGTAATAGGAATAAAAAAAATCACCGAAAATAATAAGAATTGTCAAGGACAACATAGTTTAATGTTGGAAACTGTCTGGGTACATAAATTTATAGTTTCAACCAGGAATCAAATTGGCTTTAAATTAAATGAAGACTTAGGCATATACATTCTTAAATCTTCGTCTATCATATTAAATATCTTGGGGGCTATGTATACAAAATGCCTCTCCCCAAAATTGGTCTGCATTCAAGGGAAGTCGAAATGTATAGCTCGAGATTGCCGCGTGCAGATTCTTCGCTGAGTTCTTATTGCGGTGTCTAAATTAGTTTGATAGTTATGTCACCTCAAGACTTTCCCGAAAAGCAGACAAGTTCTCCTCCCCATGCGCGCCAACCGCCCACCCCCCCGCAAATTTAGTATATTTGTAGTTTTGCCATGGTATTGAAATAGCATTTTTTCAAAAAAATACGTAGTATTTTCTTAAATATGGCGGACTGTAAATATTATTTGCGTCGCTTTATATACAAGATAAATCACAGCGTATGTAATTTCGGTCACACTAGGCAACTATGTACTGAATTTAAAGCCTCCAACTGTAATATTTAGAGATTAAAGAACGATTAAGGCGCCCCTGGTGGTCCGATTTCAACCACAATCTTTTTCCGTTCTTTCTCTTCGCGGCCATCAGGAATAAACTAGGTAGGCCAAGTACAAAGAGAAGGATTTAGAATATTAATTTAGCAAAATAAATTTTGTTATAGCTTACATCCTGTATTTCGGTCTAAATTTAGCTATAAAAGAGCTGAGAGACAAGCCATCGCTAACTGCGTCTCGTTTCAAGAGCAGTTGCCGTAAGGTTAACAACTACCCCCGCTCTATAGGTGACAGTACTGTTTCCAGACTCCTTCGGCTGTCGGTCGGAATGCACAACCCATTGTCTGACGCCGCACGGTGCGTAAACCGTCCAGGAGCGCCCGAACGTTGACTCCTAAGGAAAACTGACCCGCAGGCCACAATCCTACCCGGGCTCGCACTTCTGCGTGGAGGCCTCCGGATGGGTGTTGACCCGTGAAGTTGGCCGACCCTAAACGCATGGGTCTTAAGAGCTCTCTAGACGATCAAGCATGCTTGTCAAGCATCGCGTTGAGGACTGGGGGGGATCGTAAACCGGAGGAAATTGCAAATATTTAAAAAAAATATTTAATAAAAATACCTAATTTTGTAGTTTTATACCAGGGACTCACGTCATTCATCAATCAATTAAGTCTAATTAGCGTGACTACCTGGTACAAACTACAAAATTAGGCATTATAAATAAATATTTAAAAACCATATTTGCATATTTCCTGCGGTTCACGATCCCCTCCCCGCCCGCGACACGATGCTTGACAAGCATGCTTGATCGTCTAGAGAGCCCTTTAGTGGCCTAACTGCAATAGGGCCTATTAGCTCCCAAATATAATGTAGCAGTTAAAGCAGCGTTTCAGCCAAAATATTAAATGATACTCTCATCTAAGCCAGACAGCTCAATTCCTTAGCCATAATTAACTAACCCGCTCGAGAGTTACAAGTCTTTCTCTGAAGTTTAAGCAATGAAAACGGAATAATTTAACACTGAAATTTTACACTCTCACTAATGGCTGTTCATAAAGTGATAAAATACCTTTCACAGGATGTTCAAGAGCAGTTGCCGTAAGGTTAACAACTACCCCCGCTCTATAGGTGACAGTACTGTTTCCAGACTCCTTCGGCTGTCGGTCGGAATGCACAACCCATTGTCTGACGCCGAAATAAAAACGAGCGAGACTTGTCTTCAGTTTTTGAAAATCCTAGAGATGATTCTCAATATTAAAAAATATAATTTACACCAGCGTATGGTCTATTTTCACAGTGCCAAGACAGTTTTTGTAACTTCCATACAAAAAATATAAGAAAAAAATGTTTGAAATTACGTAATTTCCAGAAATATTATGGCCAAACATATTTTTTTCAATTTATCAAAGATACTTTTGAGTGATGTAAAAAATAACACAGTGATTTTAAGTTGTTTTATTATTATAATCTAATTTTTACTTTACAAAAAACTATTCATTTGATACCTTAATATATTATAATTGAAAATCCAAATCGACTATATTAGACGACGCGCGAAGCCGAAATAGTCATTCGTAATTGGCCACTGCCAACGGTGGGACGTATTCCTTTGTCGCCGCGGTATACCTATACATTTTTATGTATATATCGAAAGCGCGCGGGCGCGTGGCATTGCAAAAATACCTAAATTTTTTGTCGCGTCAACTCGGAAGGGAGCTTTAGCCAAAATAAATTATGCAACATTGTGTTTTATTTATCCTGATTTCGCGGGCTGAGTGCAAAACTCAATAGGAAAGAAAACGTCATTTTGAGTAAGGCGTGTAAAAGATTTTTTCACTTTCAAATGAAAAATATCATCGAACAGCGTGAGTTTGTAATTAGTGACATCCTTGTAGTGGGTAAATCAGTACCTACGACGAACTAAGCCACTTTTGATATGATTTTTTTGGAAAAAACTAAATGGGGTGCCTGCTTGGCGAGAAAGTCTGGGGTGACACGACCGATTTTTATATTCGTCAGCAAGAAAATTGGCGCAAGAAATTCTATAGAAATCTTCCTAAATAATCGCAAAATTCTATATTAAAAGTTATATAGCATAATTTTAATGAGACCAGCGAATAATAAAAATGCGATTTATAATAATTTGTCATTAAAAATTCAATGGATAACACAAATACACATCCTAAAAACTCAATTAAATACTATCCCATGAAAATGAAATAAAAAATAAATATTTTTTTTAGGGGGGGGGTTGGCAGGAAGGGGGTGAGTTTTTGGGGGTGGGGGTTGGGGTTGGGAGGTTGGAGGGCTGGGGGTTGGTGCACGAGTAAGGTGGGGGGAGACTTGTCTGCTTGCCGGGAAACTTTCAGCTCCTATTCAGAAGGTTATCCGTGCGGAAGGCTGTCCCGGGTAAGACCCCCGCGTCTCGTGCCTCACAAGCTGGTGGACCGGTTTCTCCTGGTGGGATTGCATCCCGGCGCTACTAGACGGTTTGCGCACCGTTCGGCGATGGCAATCGGTTGTGCACTCTGACTTATTGCTGAAGGAGTCTGGAGGCTATGGAAATACACGGTCTCCTAAGCAGCGGGGGTGCATGTTGACCTGTTGTCACGCCACTATTAAAATGACCTTGGGCCACTCGATCCCGTGTGGCACTACTGGCAAAGAACGCCCAGGTCCGCGATAAATTCTAACTGAATTACCGCTGTAATACAACAGGTAGAGGTCGCGTAAGTAAATTCGGACTCGTAACCAGTCGGGAGGGCGAAGATATCCTGAAGGTTAATTCCAGACGGGCATACCTACCAAAACTGGTAGTTAGAGGGCGAGGCTGCCCGCTGGTTACCTTTCCCGGTGCCTCGCCGTAAGGCGTCGGTCTCTAACGGGCTGCTGGCGAGCTAGACAGTAGATTTGTCTCGTCTCAAGTCTTCTACGCTCATCCCACGGCTGAAGGAATGATTATATATCGTTATACCAGCCTGGGGTGACGGGTTCGCCCGTTGTAGTCGACACCGCCCTACTGGATGAATCATAACGCAAATAATTTAGATTAGTTACTACATTCCTAGTCACTTGTCTCACCGTACAGTTTTTGCAAAACTACAATGTTGACTTACCGCTAAATCTGAAGACTGTCAGGACAAAGTGAAAAATTTCGCGGCGCGGCGCGGAGCTCCCGGTTCATAATTTGTTTTTAGTTGATGTTTATTTGTATCGTTCATTGTCCCCTTTGGACGCTCCGCGAAAGATTGTAAAAATGAGAGGGCGCGAGCGAGATGCCTATCTTTCAGCCGTGCGCTATATAGCCGAGGAAAAGCTGTCTGTCTCTGTCGCGTGGCGAGGAAAAATCACGGTTTCCATCCCCACCGGTCGAGCCAGTCTCTCATTTACAAAACGGCGTTGCCATATGTATATAAAAGCGATCGTAGTATATTTATTTTAATATATTTTTTTATAGTTGTGTATGTTTAAATTTTATTCATTATTTTATTGTTTTTTTAATAGATAAAAAATAGAGTAAATGATAAAATTGTTACACCGTTTTTTGCGAAACAGATTAGATGAGATAGTCGATTTTGTGCCTCGCGGTAAGGCGTTGCCTTCTTAAGAGCATGTTGGCGGAGATAAAATGTTCAGTGTGGACTGTGTTGTCCCTAGGATTCTGTGTAATCACCTCACGGTTAATTCGAAATTCGAATTGACAGTAGCAATAATTGTGAATTTTCCTAAACAAAATCGTAATATAATATACCTAAATGGGACGCAGAAGGAGCCTCCATAAATATTGTGCACATTTTCGACTGTCTGTCTGGTCTGAGACTATGAACAACCGGGCGTCCCTGGAAACGGTGAGTCTAAACTCACCAGCCGATAGACCACCGGGCCAATGGACCACCGGGCCAATGGACACTGTGAAAAGATGCCGAGCCAATCTCGTCCGCTGGGGCTACACAGCGCATCCAATACGAATGGGGAACGCTGCAGGATGGAGATGTCAACCCCTTCACACACTAATACCTTCAAGAAACGGACAACAAGACCACCCAGGCCGCATATTTTTGGAGAAACGTGTCCTAACCTGGCACAGACACATTAACTAACTAACTAACATCACGGTTGAAGAACTGAGATGTCGGATTCGCCCGTTGCAGATACACGGCCCGGTGGCATAGTGGTTAGGTCGCCGGATCTTACATTGTAAGGTCCCGGGTTCGATTCCCGGCTGGGTCACCATTTTCCGTTGGGACCAAATTAACGGAATTGCATTTTCAATTCTGTCGATCGTTATTGTCGAATGCAATAACAAGACACACACTTACAGACATGTTACACGCACACATACATATAACACGTCATATTAGGGTTGGTTGTAAGAGATTGTCATATGACGATAAACCCGCCCATTGTGACAATAAAGAGTGTAAACAAACAAACAAACAAACATCTCAAAAAGCAGGTACTCTATACAGGGTGGCCAAAAAGTCGTGGATCAAACGAAACAGGGAGATTAAGGAGGTAATTTCAAACAAAAAATCTTTCTACAGCATGGCCATAACTTCATTGCACGAAGGTTATGTTTTTTTTTTTACAATGAAACTACCGAGTTTTTTTACAATTTAATCAACGAAAAAATTATTTGATTGAAAGCAATAAAACAAAAGATGTTGTATTATGATTCGATAATGTATCAATAATACACAAATTGTTTTGCAGCTCTTGGTATCAAATTTAACGAGCAATGAATTTTTTTCCGTAAATTTTGAAGGGTTACAAAAATTACGTCTCACTTTAAGAGCACCCTGTGAAAATAAAAAGAAATACGGAAAAGTGACCCGGTATTAAAAAAAATGCAGAGTTAATGCTGATTCAAATGAGGTACAACACTTTAGTGTTTGATCTTTAGTTTTGGTTTTATGGTCGTTTTTTCATATCAAGGTGCAAATTTCATCAAATTAGCCTTATTCAAAATAATTTATTAGTTTATCATAAACGGCTAGTTTTTTATCGTTGGAATGCTATAACTGTTCGGTTCTTGTCACACTTAGGATTTATGAAATGGACAGACACTCTTTCACACTATCCAAGGGTCTTTGAACTTTGAACATTTAATTTAGAAAAATTAATTTTAATAAAATTACTAAGTCATAATTTTTCTTTTTATTTCATGATGGCTTCTGAAATTACTACATAGTATGTATGAACAAAAATCTAAATTTTCCTTTAAATTTATCATTTTCTTACCTGAACAAAGACCCTTTTTTGACAAAGGATTAAATTGTTAGTGTGAAAGAGTGTCTGTCCATTTCATAAATCCTAAGTGTGACAAGAACCGAACAGTTCTAGCATTCCAACGATAAAAAACTAGCCGTTTATGATAAACTAATAAATTATTTTAAATAAGGTTAATTTGATGAAATTTGCACCTTGATATGAAAAAACGACCATAAAACCAAAACTAAAGATCAAACACTAAACTGTTGTACCTCATTTGAATCAGCATTAAATCAGCATTTTTTTTAATACCACATCACTTTTCCGTATTTCTTTTTATTTTCACAGGGTGCTCTTAAAGTGAGTAGTAATTTTTGTAAAGCTTCAAAATTTTCGGAAAAAAATCATTGCTCGTTAAATTTGATACCAAGAGCTGCAAAACAATTTTTGTATTATTGATACATTATCAAGTCATAATACAACATCTTTTGTTTTATTGCTTTCAATCAATTAATTTTTTTCATTGATTAAATTGTAAAAAAACTCGGTAGTTTCATTGAAAAACGAAAAAAAAAACCATAACCTTCGTGCAATGAAGTTATGTCCATGCTGTAGAAAGATTTTTTGTTGGAAATTACCTCCTTTATCTCCCTGTTTCGTTTGATCGACGACTTTTTGGCCACCCTGTATATTCACATTTTCTTCTTGCGCTGTAACCAAATGTCGAATTTAATATAGGGAACTTTTAAGGCGATACTACCTGGGAACGACCCAGGTTGTATCGCCTTAAAAGTTCTCACGAGTATCGCCTTAAAAGTTATCTGAAGAATTTTAGTTTTATGATTTAAAAAAAATATATAAGCATTAATTTAAAAAGGCTTCTAAGCGAATCTCTCGATAAGGAACCAATTTACTTCGACATTAAAGGCCTCACCAAACAGAACGCGTACCTAGCGCCGCGTTAAGCGTAACTAGCGTCGCGTTTAACGTCGCGTACTTTAGTGTCACACTGAAATCGACTAGATATTGACGCACACAGAGCGCACCGTAGATCGATAACAGTATTTGGAAAGTTTCTTTTTAGTTGAGATGTCAAGTGATTCAAGTGATTCAGATGTGGAAGAATTATCACTTTATCTTTGAAGAAATAAAACTTTGGAATTATTACGATCGCAGATAAAAAGAGTATGGGTACAAGATATTAATAAAACAGGAATTAGGAGAATATCACCGTTTGTGTCGGGAGATTTCATCACATGAAGATCGTTTTTTTATATACTTTCGTATGTCGCAAGATTTATTCGAAGAATTACATGAAATTCCTGAAAAATTTGTAACTTATTTAAATAATCAATTAACAGACTAATAAATTATTTACCAGTCATACTAATTTCTTTTCCAATTTCTTCCCACAATTTTGATTTTATCGCCATGTTTTTATATAAATTATCATTCGTATTATATAGGCAGGCAGGGGTGTCTCCGAACATATTCTATCAGTTTTTCAGTCATAATGCTTGTATTTTCACGCGTACGTCGGACGCTTTCAGTGAAATTTGTAAACAAATACAACGCCCGGCGTCAAAGAGTTCTAGCGCGACGTCAGAGCGCCGCGTACTGCCAGCGCCCGCGCTCTGTTTGATAGTATAATACCGTCACAGTACAACACAACTCAACGCTATAACGCGGCATCAGGATTTACGATGTCGCGCTCTGACGCGCGCTAAATACGCGTTCTGTTTGGGGAGGCCTTTAGGCTTTGAACTGATTTCGAAAATAACGTAATAATAATAATGACTGTGTTTTATTTTAATTTCATTAAATTGACTGGTTAATTCGCTAGCGACGCGCATAGCTATATTTTTCATTTAGGACCTAAATTAATGACAATTAATTGAAACGTGAGAGCGCTTTGACAGTTATGCTAAATATGCTTTGCCATTAACACCGCTGCTCAAAGATAGTTATTTTGCATGACGTTTCGCTAAAGCTGGATTTTTATTGGTAGAACCCTACAAAATTGACCACGCCTATTTCTTTGCGAGTCCGCCAATTACGGATATTTTTCTGAGGTCTCATGTCGCCTTAATTGGTTTTATATTTGCATCATGTCGCCTTAACTGGTTTTAGATACGTGTTAGCATTAAGTATAACACGCTGTAAATTTTAGTAGCACGCAAGCACTCGTGCCTTTACAGCGGTTAGCGATACATGTAATATCTCTAGATTGAATGTTTGAATGGTGGCAAAACCGGCGCATCTGTTATCGGAGGCCTGATGAAAACTGGCAACGGCGCTCCGCAGCCCCTCACTCACTCGAGTGAGGCTCAGTTTGTCCGAGACAGCCGCCGCTAGCTGACATCCTTCCGCCTTCCGTGCGCACGCGAGCTGTCACTTTAGCTTCACTTTCAGCCGTTTCTGAACGGCAACAAAAATCAAATTAAAACCGCAGCCGAGAAACGAATCAGTCGTAAAATAGCGAAGCTACGCGAAAAAGGCGAGTGCTCTTCGGCGATCGTGTATTTGTGGTTGTTTTTCCGTAGGCTTATGCCGGACCGTTAGCCGGCTACGATCGAGATGTGTTTTCGAGATTAGAGAGATGAGTGTTTGGCTTATATAACGTGAATGGGCTCGTGCTATAAGCCCACTGCCTGTGGAGACTGTGGCTACATGTAAAAGTGCAGTTTCGAGTACTGAAATTCTGCGTAGAGCCTGCTACGCTTTTGCTACGATTCGAATCAGCGGTTTTCCTTATAATTCATCTTAAACGGTAAGTTTATTATTTAATACTATATCAATTGTGTTGAATTGAGATATATTTCTAAAGCAAAGAATTTAAGAATATCAGTAATAATGGTGGTTATATTCGGGGAAGTCATACAGGAAGGTATCCGAAATTTACTTATAAATAATTTAAAACTAGTCCTATCATTCCACTGCTTTTGGAGACTGTGGGTTCACGTAAAAGTTCGCGACATGCGTGTTCTTTGTATGCTTTTCAAGATCTTGGATGGCGTCGCTCCCAATTATCTTACCGGCAGATTTACTGCACCATCGGCTCATAGACGCCCTCTGAGATCAAAAGACAACCTGCTACTCTCAATCCCTAGTCACAGCACTGACTTCTTCTCTTTCTCTTTCACCGTGCATGGAGACCGTCCTTGGAATGCTTTGCCGAAAAATGTGAGAACTCAGAGAACATTTGAAATCTTCCAGATAAATTCCCGGTATTATTGCAGTATAGGTACCTCTTCTAGATTGTTGATTTTTTTACGTCACCAGACTATATTCACCACGCTGATTCCGAATCTGCAATAATATTTATTCGGTCTCAATAAATAAGCGAGATATAGGCATTCAAAAAAGCGCCAAACCCATACATTTCGGTAGTTTTTTAAAAAAAATAATACATAAACACCTATTTGGCGGTAGGTTAGGTTAGGTTAGGTTAGGTCTTTTTAAAACAACCTTGAAAACTGAGGTAAAAAAAAAAATTTTTTTTTTTTGTATGTAAATTTGGTTTTGAAAATTTACGCGTCCGAAGCTTTTTTCTTTCACATTTAGCATTACAATGATCTAACCTAGTAGTATTTCTTTGTTTTTTCGATTTCTGAGAAAGGTACCTATACTGCAATAATTCCAAATTCCCTTTTCCCTTCCATTCCCCTCCTTCTCAAACTATAGCGTCCTTATAGATGTTAGATTATTTTGGTGTGGCACATCTTGTGCCCATAAAGACTTAAGTATATATTTATTTCTATCCTCTTTTATTTTATTTGTCAAACTCTTTATATAGGTTAAGTTATGTGGCATATATTCGCAAATAATGTTCATACAATAGTATAGGTTAGCTCTAAAATATTGTCTGCAGGCAATAAGCTCGCATTTTTTTAAGAATAAAGCGTTTTATTATTATTATGAAGTGCAAATTCGAGTATTGAAATTCTGCGTAGAGCCTGCTACGCTTTTGCTACGATTAGAATCAGCGGTTTCCCCTATTATTCATCTTAATGGTAAGTTTTTTATATGTATTTATTGTGTAATTCAAAATCTTCTACAGTAAATGGACATACACAAATACAATATCATAAACAAAAATCCAGTAGCAAATAAACTGTCAACATGATGTGCCAGAAACTGTTGCAAGTGACCCTTTTTTAATGTTGCCTAACTAGGCAATAGCCTGTTCCAAAGCGGACATTTAAATTGTTGTAAATATAGGTATGAACCAATATAAAAAAGTAAGCAATAAAGGGTATATAAAATTTGTTATTTATTTGATTAGGTTTTTATAAGTTAATTGTGTAAAATTGAGATTTTTTCTAGGACAATGAATTTGGGAATATCAGTAAGAATGGTGTTTATATTCAAAGAAGTCATAAAGAAAGGTAACCGACATTACCCACTGCTTGTGGAGACTGGGTTCACGAAAAAGTGCAGTTTCGATTATTGAAATTCAGCGTAAAGCCGGCTACGCTTTTGCTACGACTCGAATCAGCGGCTTCTCTTATTATTCATCCTAAATGTTGAGCTAATTATTTATTTGTGTTAAATTCAGAACTTTATTCCAGGGTAACCAGTTTAAGGGTTTCATTTAAATGGTGTTTATATTCGGAGAAGAATATAAAAAAAAGAAATATAACAGGAATTTATTTATGACTGATAAAACGAGCAGTACTTTTCCACTCCAGAAGTGAATCTAAGTTTTGGGTGTATAGAGTTTAGGTGACCCAAGAAGTCTTACTTTGTTTGTATATTACCCTTCAGGATGCAGAAGCTGTCGTCCATATAGCGAAGCCAGAGAATGGGTTTGATTCTTGAGGTTTTTATGGCTTGTTCCTCAAAACTATTGGTAATATTGGGCATCCTATTGCTAATCCGTCGATTTGTATATAATAATCGGTGCTCCACAGAAAGTAACAGGATGTCAGATAATGTTAAAGCTTGGCGGCGTAGCTAATCAGGAAGACCTTAGTTTGTCTCTCACCATTGCAAGGCACTCCGAAATAGGCGTGTAAAATTCACGCGCGCCGAACCCGCCGCCCAATCACCGTTATAATCTGCGTGATAACAGCAGCAGTTTTCCGCCTACTCACAGAACGACGATGCATGACGATTCCGTCTACCCTGGACAGTGGCGATTGCAACATCTCCGAATAATCGGGTTCTACAAAGTTCACGCGGTAAAATCTATTTATCGTATTTATAATGTCAAACAACCATATTTAAATATTTATATTATAACCATTATATTACATTACATATTATATAATTATATAATATATAATTATATATTATTATATAATTTGTTATATTATAACAATTATATATTATATTGCAACCATTATATATCATATTATATTATATGATGAAATTTATTTATTTTATTTTATTCAAAAAAACATTTGGTAGGTTTTCCTATGCTTAGTCGAGTCATTTCGATTATATGCATTCTCGATTAGGCACTACAGTGATATAACTAATGTGCAGATATAATACACCAATTAAAAAAATACATAATATTATAGACCAGCAGATTTAAGAAACCGATTTATTCACAATGGCCGATGATGGCCGAGTACAAGCACGCACGATTGTGCAGAGAGCGTAATCGTCTGTGAGCGGTCATCATCGCCTGTAATCGTGAGTAATCGGTTAATTGTCGGGACATCAAAGGGATGCGTTCCGATGATTGTGCGCAAGTACACACAATCGCTCATCATTCAGTTTACGCAACGACATTGGCTGGGTGGACGAACAAAATATACACATTATAAAGATAAAATAAAGGAAAGTAAATAATTATATATCTTTTGTTTAAGTCGTTTATTATAACTTATAATTACCTAACTACGCAATGCTTAATTAGCGAAATATAATGTTGTTTTTTTTTTAATATCTTCAATGCACAGAAGTATGTACTAAAATACACTGTGTTAAAGGTATAATAGTATAAATATATTAGTTTGAATAAATAATAATAAACGTAAATACCTGCGACTGATTCTGTTACCTGTTTCTATGAGTCTGCCTATTTTGTAATTCGAAATTCAATTGTAGCTCGTTACGATTTAATAATCGTAATGTAATAATTATTAATATTGTAATAATTAATAAGTACTGTATACTTATTAATTACGTTTTTATTATAGGTTAATTATGCATGGCCCTGCCATTGCTTTGGGAGTACCTTTAGCTGAAATCAAAAAGAAAAAGGAAACTTTTTTGTCAGTGTCATTGCACCTCGTAAACCTGGCGCTGGGGAAGATGAAATCTTCAAACCAATATAGTTCAAAATGGCGGCTTTTCAAAATTAAAAAAATCTGAAATCTGAAATAGAAAACTATCGCGAATTTTTGACATTATAAATATAATGCAATATTTTAAATAGAATAAAAAACACGACTTACGTTACAGAAAGTAAACTATTGTATGTAAAATTATTTTTATTGCGGTTTTTTTAATAAAATATTTATGGTTTATTATGAATTTATTCATATATGTATGTGTATATTTCCGGAGTGTACTCAATCAGACCTTTTATTTTAAACTATACACGATATATTTAGGTTAATTTATTGACATTTAAACACTTGATATTTAGACAGTTAAGGTACCTGATGACGCTCGGCATGACATACGACGGAATAAGGAAACGAACAATATACATAGATGAACCCTGAACACATTTCACCATTTTTGTTGGGCAGTCGTGTAAAAAGAGTTGACGTCGATATTGGCACGCTGCGTCCCAGATGTGGATTTAATATTGACGACGAAAGCTTCACCAGACGGATTTAGAGCGGTGTCCCCAATCTCACATACAAGTGAAAGGAATAGAGATGCTTATCTGTTATGCGGTTCGTTTGCTCATTGCTAGGGGGAAACTGAACAAGGAAGCCACCGCAATGCCGTGCTGTTGTACCTAATAGTTGGGGAGCTAGTGATTTTTTTCGGTACTGATTTTCCCAGTCACCAAATGTCAGTAGCATTATTCAGAGACTAATTCTAAGTAGCGGATATGTATTTTATAGAAGGGTTTTCCGGTAGGTCGAGCTGGAAAATGCTTTTGAAAATACAAATGGGTTCCTTTTTTTTAGCACTAATGAAAACCGTTTTACTCTCAAGTCGAATGCAATATCTTAATTGGCATCGGCTTAGCAAGGTACGCAACAGTTTCCCTCACCAAAACCTGTGTTATTATAATAAAATCTAATGCATATCAGAATTCTTGGAGAGAACCAATTAAAAAAATCCTATTTAATGGATTAGTTGTAGAAGAAGTAGTAGAAGAATCCAGTATATGACTTGGATAATGCTGAATTTATATTCCAAGAGCATCACACTGTTAAATAAAGGAAATTCCTGACAATTAACTTTGCCAAAGAGCGTAATTTATTTTTGTATCGACGACGCCATTTTGTTAGATTTTACCAAATAATTTAAATTTTAATATTTTTACTATACGATTATCTATTTTCATGAATATGACATTATTACCTTGATAATTATGGCTACATACATTGTGCTCTCTATTTGATCAGACATGTTCATTATTAGATTATTTCCTATTTATCAATGATTTTCAAAACGATTATAAATGACTAAAATGAAATAATATAGTAACAACTATCACGATAGTCAATATTCCTTAATTATATACATTACTTAAAATGTTAGACGCAATGATGCATCCAAGTGTAGGAAAGCTTACCAAGTATTGTAATTGTATTAGTACAAAGTTACAATACAAAGTATTGTAATTGTATTGTATTGCATTAGAAAAAAACAATCTAGCTGATCTATATGTATGGGATATCTAAAATGTCTAGCAACTAGGGTTGTCGACTACAGCGGGCGAGCCCGTCACCTCAGGAAGTTTTAACGATTAGTCGTTCTATCTCCCTGGAGTGAGCGCAGAAGACTTGAGGACAAAACAGTCCACCATCTAGTTACGCCACAAGACCGTAAGAGGCCAACGCCTTAACCGCGAGATAGCCAGGAGTGTTACCCGGCGGGCCTACACTCACGCCCTTACTTCCAATTGTGACCAGATTACTCCGGTCTCTCGATTGGTTACGAGTTCGAGGTCGCTTGAGCGGTCCTCTCCCTTACGAAGCGGTGAAACGGTGTTTACCGAATCTATCGCGGACCACAGCGTCCTTTGCCCGGCTGTTCACTCAGGATCGGGTAGCCGATGGTCATTTCAAGAGCAGTCGCCGTAAGGTCCGCAACCACCCCCGCTCTATAGGAAACAGTACTGCTTCCAGACTCCCCCGACTGTTAGTCAGAGTGCACAGTCGATTGGCTTACGCCGCACGGTGCGCAGACCGCCCAGGAGCGCCAGAAGGTTGATTCCCAGGGGAAACTAACCATAAGGCCAGAGTCCTACCCAGGCTCGCACTTCATGCGTGGAGGCCGTCGGATGGGTGTTGACCCGTGAGTGTGACCAACCCTGAACAGAATGGGTCTTCGTGGCCAACTCAGCAAGGGCCCATTAACTCCCAAAATGTCTAGCACCTGAAAAACTGAACATATGCTAATTAACATTATGACAACAGCTTAGGATAGCATCTGTTTTTAAAGTGCCTTCGCGAAAGCCTCGCCAGACTCGTTTAATGCGCGTCAAAGTGACGCATCTGTTTTACCAAAAACTACGAGAGTCTGGCGAGCCTTTAGTTATTATAAATATCCATCATGTTTTTTTCGTGATATTATCGGATCAATTATAATGTACCCAAAAAATCAAGACAGTGAAAATGAAAGCAATAAGTTTTTATTTTTGTCTATTTTCTAATCCCGCCAGACACATTACGCGATTTCTTAAAGTAGCTAGTCTTTATTCAACCGATAATCTATGGTAATACCGATTTTTATTATAAGTTTTAAACGTGGAAAAATAGGAGCGAAGTATCCGTAAATCACGTCGATTTTTTTCAGTTTTTGTAACTGTTGAAATATTCCTGCCAGACTAGCTTTGTTAATTTGTAAATAAGCCAGGTAGACATTTTTGTGCGCTTATGATCGACTCTAGTGAATGCAAAAGATTTATAACTGGGAAAATAAATACAATTTAATTGCACCACCTGCCCACTTACCCATCGCATAATCCTTGCCATACTAAAAAAATCTTGATTAGCATCAATATCAGACCAGATTTAATTACTTTTACAAAATGAGAAAAAAGGTCTTAAAAACACTTCACTACCTCTTCGACCGTACAAAAAACCACCAATACTTGATTCTTTTTATTAATCATTTAATTTCAATTCTTTTGATCTTTTTAGCTTTTTTATTCAACCTAAATTTAAGAGAAGAGATATAGTGCATTTCAATTAAAAACCAAATTTTGGAATCCAGGATTTTGAAAACATCGAATTTTCTTAGTTCTCTTTTCTTTCCTGTCTACCTTTATCTTCATTCTTTCTATTTTTGATTATTATATCACTGTGAATTTTATTATGACTATCTGCGGATGACTATTATTATTTTTTTTATTACTAATTTGTTGCTATTTGTATTTATTTTATTTTATTATTATTCATTTGATAATGCTATTGCCCATATGATATTTTGTGAAATTATCAAACAATTCTGATTGATGAAAATAATGCTTTTGCCCATATGAGGTTTAGTGAAACTATCAAAAAATTCTGATCGATATTAAAAGATAATGCTATTGCCCATATGATGTTTTGTGAAATTATCAAACAATTCTGATTTATATTAAAAAAATAATATTATTGCCATATGATATTTTGTGAAATTATCAAACGATTCTGATTGATATTAAAAAATAATACTATTGCCCATATGATATTTTGTGAAATTATCAAACAATTCTGATTGATATTAAAAAATAATACTATTGCCAATATGATATTATTTTAAATGATCAAATAATGCTGATTGATAATAAAAAAATAATACTATTGACAATATGATATTTTGTAAAATTATCAAATAATTCTGATTGATATTACTTAATAAAAATAATACTATTACCCATATGATATTTTGTGAAATTATCATGAATTCTGATTGGTATTAAAAAATAATACTATTGCCAATATGATATTTTGTGAAATTATCAATTTCGATTTAAAATATTGTAAAATTTTGTTTATCTATATTATATGAAAAGAAAATATGTGTTTGAATGTTCAACCTTGATATCAAAATAATTGATAATGCAGATATAATTATGGTACAAATATAACATTATACAACAATCCTTATTCAAGTCTTGAAGTCGACCGGAATTTCTTTTTACAAAGGTTATTTTGCAATTTACGCCTCTTTTGTTGTGAATCGCTAAATCGGAAAAGTGGCATAAATTGAAGGACTAAACTTGGCTACCGAAAATAGCTTATTTTACCGGGACGTCAACGATTTGAAGAAGGACGCTAAGCTTAGAGTCAATATATCCGAGGATAAGGACGTGATCAAAATAGCTGAATATAATAAATCCTCGAGCGCTGGGTTGAGCACTTTGACAGCCTATTAAAAGGTAATTGATATGATTATTAGTTATACTTGTGCACTTGTAAATGAATTGTTAAATTAAATAAATAAATAAATAAATAAATGTGTAAAGTTGACTCGCAAACATCAGAGCCTATTTCAGCTACCCATACATACCAGGGCATTGGTCATTGTAAATGGCATTAGATTGCTCAACCCCATAGTACGAATTGGCAACCCTTTCGCGTCCGCCAAATGCAGGTGACGGTAATAGCATCGACGGCGGAACTACTAGCAATTCGAAATCGAAGGCTATCGCGGTTGTTTGACATTATAAATAAGATAAAAACCGGCGTTTCGGCGATGTTGCAACCGCTGTGGTCTATGGTAGAGAGTCTACCGGACAACGGCGGTTGCAAAACGTCGGGTGGTATAAATTTCACGCGGTAAATTCATTTTCATCCTATTTATAATAGAAATTTGAAGGTCAGTGATCTACTTGGACTGGTAAGTACTGGGCTACTAGCTGACCACTGACCTAACCACATAGGGGGTAGTTACAAAAGATATTATAGATCTAGGTGACATCAAAGGCTAGAAACAAGCCCCCACTCCATCTACTACTACTACTACTATAATAGAAGTTTATTTGGCCATAATTGAAAAACATTGATAATAAATGTTTTTTTAGAGACTACTGATTGATTATAAAAATCCAACTAGAGCTGTCAACTACAACGGGCAAACCCGTCACGTCAGGAAGTTTTAACGAAATTTATTTATTTATTTTATTTATTGGTTATCAAAAAAAATACACCGTTAGCACTAGGCAGAGCCTGTTCTAAGGAGAACACCAATACAAATGATTATTAACTACATACTTCCAAAATTAAAATAAAAAATTTGAATCAAATCAAGTTAAAGTGAAATTCTCACTACACCAAATAATATTAGAACTCTAAACAAGTAATATATTAGAACTAAATAATAATGTATAATAATAATAATAATATATAATAGCAATAATAAATAGTCATTTATAATAATAACTAATAATATATAACAATTAGTAATAATACGTATATAAAATATATAGAAAATAAATATATTTATTTATTTTAAAATTGTGATAAATGTTTTCTCCGCCTCTCTCCTACCAAGGTTTATTAACCATAATGTAAGGTGATATTTTTGTTGGTTGCTGCTAATTTCCAATATGTTCTCTTTACTCATGATATTGACCATTCTTGGAGCAAGAAAGCTGTAATGACGTTGTCCAAAAGACGTTAGACGTTTCGGCACCTTAAAGTTTCCCTTATAACGACCCGATCTCTCCCTGTTTTCCGGAGAAACACAATATTCGTCTTCATTGTTGTTTTTAAGATGAAGTATTGATTTGAGGCAATATAACTGCCTCAAATCAAGCAATTGTGCCTCAACATACAGGTCGTCAGAAGGGTAACGCCTAGGCTTCCTTAACATGATTCTAATTATTGCCTTTTGGACGACGTTCACTTTCTGGAGGAGGGTTTTCCGCAAGCTCCCCATCCAAGTATACCGTATGTCATTACTGATTGGCATATAGCGTAATATATAGTTTTTAAATAGGGCAGGCCCAGAATATCTCGCAATTGAATAAATATATAAATCAATTTCCTTAGTCTTTTCACTAGACACTCGGTATGTAATTCCCACCGTATGTGTTTATCTATAATTATTCCGAGATATTTTATCTCTCCGACTGGTACGATTGGCTGACAACGACACGTGGCATCTCTCTTGCAGTCGTGAATGATAAGATGATGGTGATCATCCGGCTGGTCTCTTACATCGATGCTAAATGGGATGTATTTTGTTTTGCCAACATTTAGCGTAAGTAGGTTTAGGTCTAACCAGGTTTTAATTGAAGCCATCGCGATGTTAGTACGATTATATACCTTTTCCCAACTAGAACGGGAAATTACTAACACCGTGTCATCAGCATACGCTATTGTTCTACCAAAACCAAGCTCGCAAAGCGGATTTATGTACATAGTGAACTGTATTGGTCCGAGCACGCTACCTTGAGGAACGCCAAATGTTAGTGGTAGGGATACATTTCGAACACCGTTGAGGTTAACAGTTTGTGTTCTGTTTTTTAAATAATCGGAAAACCAATTTAATGCGAGGCCATTGATACCATAACCCTTTAATCTTTTACAAAGTATTTTATGGGATATAGTATCAAAAGCCTTCGCTAGATCTAAAAATACCGCAATGCATTTCTTTTTCGAATCCAATGCATTCGTTATGCTTTTAGTAACCTCAAGGATAGCCTCACTCGTACCGACACCGTTCCGAAAGCCGAATTGATTTTTAGACAGAAGATCCATTTTATTGATCGTTCTGTCTCCCGTGAGGTGAGCGCAGAAGACTTATGGAGAAGCACCGGGAAAGGTACACAGTTTGGAAGAGTATCTCCGTCTGGAATTAACCTTCAGGATACCTCCTACCTCCTGACTGGTTACAGGATCGAGGTTGCTTCCGCAGACCTCTCCCTTATGAAGCGGTGATACGGTGTTAACCGAATCTATCGCGGACCACGGCGTCCTTTGCCCGACTTATTCATCCGGGATCGGGTGGCCGAATGGTCGTTTCCACTAGGTTAACAACCACCCCCGCTCTATAGGAAACATTACTGTTTCCTTACTCCCCCGGCTGTTAGTCGGAGTGCACAATCGATTATCTGACGCCGCACGGTGCGCAAACCATCCAGGAGTTCCCGACTTTTTATTCCTAGGGGAGACTGGCCCGCAGGCCAGCGTCCTACCATGGCTCTCCCTTCTTCGCGGAGGCCGCCGGATGGGTGTTGACCCGCGAGTGTGACCGACCCTGAACGAATGGGTCTCTGTGACTAACTCTAACAGGGCTCATCAGCTCCCACTCCAATAACAATAATGACATTTATATAATTAGTACTATCTATCGCATTTTTAATATACATTTTTAATATACATATTTCTGTGATGTATATTAATTTTTAATATACATCACAGAAATAATACGGAGAGATAGAATGCCATCTATTCTTCTTCTTATGGTGCCTCTCCAACTAGTTAAGGTTGCCAGTCAGCTCTGCATACTTTTTTTTGTTCTTCTCCAGGCAATACTATTCGGAGACACTCATAATCCTGGTCCATTCTCGAATATTCCGCAACCATGATTTTCGTCTACAGCCATCTATTAGACTATCTAAATATAAAAAAAGTGCATAATTTTTACGTATTGAAATTTGTATACCAAATTAAAAGGTGACATTTTAATGTAAATAATTCCATGAGGATTTGAGGAAACTCCTTAAATATTATCATATGAATTTGAACATTTACATGTTGGTTCAGTTCCGATGACAGTTCCTGATTCTACACCCAGGGTCGGCTCCTCAACGGTCAACAGCACAGACACGAAAGTTTGTATACGCGTTCAATTATGATAGCCCGTTCTAAGTTTCACCATGATATGGCTGCTGCGATTTAAAAAAAAATTGAGTCAATTTTTTGGTTTCTTAAAATGTTGTCTATTATTAATAATCATTTCTTCTCGATTATTTCGTTCTTTTTAGCTTTCTTAGTCAATCTAACCTGCCATTATGCATTTTGCATCAGGGGCCTCAGGAAGGTTCACTTTATGATACAGTGTATTTTAATTAAAAAGCCAATGCCACTTTAAGATACAGTGTATTTTAATTAAAAAGCCAACGCCACTTTAAGATACAGTGTATTTTAAATTCAAAAGCCAATGTCATTAAAGATTTTGAAAATATCGAAAACATAATTGGAGTCGGTTTTTTTGTAAAAATTTTGTATTATATTCGAAATGAATAAATAAATAACCTCATCCCAAACAATACATATAAAACTTTTCCCTTGGAAATCCTGGGAGGGCATCGGGTACACAACAAAGGGTTTCATTGGAGGATCTATTTATTAATAAAGAAATACTCAAATGCTCTGCCCGTGTCCAACTTTAGATTCGGGATAGGCTGTGGGTCGGGCATACAAACTGGCTCGTTAACCTTCGCCGTCTCGAGGGCCTCTTTTGAGGGAACTCTTTTAGGAGTGACAGTCGACCCTAAAGCCACGCGCGGGGATAACGTCCCGAGGAATGTCCCCCGCCTTTGAGGACGCGTCCAGCCTGAATTCTTTGAGCACAAAAGGTAAACGTGCTCCTCGCTCCGCGTAATATAAACGGTTCATGAATATTATATTCGGACGAATTCCACCGATTCTAACGCGCCCTGAGGATTGCCAAGGCGGTGATCATTTATCCCATTGTTTTTTTCCAACCCACCAACCGACCAGGAGGGAAAGTATTGTGAACGCGCAAATTTTTTTTCGAGATGAAGACGGAAATATCTTTTTTGACCCCTCTCCCCCCCCCCCCAGGACGTTAGAACCATTTCCAGATGGAATCTCCCTGCATGTATCCCTCCACGATATCGCCCAAACGCTTAATTCATTTATTTAAGTAAGTAATTTATTTATTTAAGTAATTTAAGAATAATTTAAAACAATTTTATCTTAGGAACTATGCATTAAATATTTTAAACATTGAATAAATAGCAGAAAATGAATACATAGCAAAGTCCAGTGACAACGCCACCTAACTAGGCCGGGACCTGTTCTAAGGTGAACGTTTAATTTTGTGCGTGCTTGTTCATAATTGTGATTATTACAAAAACAAAATATTTTTGTAACAAAAAAAAAAAAATTAATTATCGTAATAAAATAATTATTTGATCACAAAAGAATAAACATGCAACAACTACCTTAAAAACTATTAAATACTTAAAATTAGGAGTAGAAAATAAACATGTAACTAAGATTAAGAATATATATACACATATATATGTACATACATACATACACATAGGTACAGATATATTTAAAAATAATCATATTAAATACAATTATAAAAAGTAATTTTAATATGATATAAAATATAGTGTAACATAAAATTCTAAATATTAATGTGTTCGAATTAGTATATTAATATATAATGTCCAATATTTTTGTGATTTTTTGTCGTCCCTCTTTTATAAGCCATTTTGTAAGTAGCCTTTTAGAGTGGGTCTTATTTTGCGTCGATTTTATATCACCAGGAAGAGCATTGAAAAACCTTGGGGCTATGAATGTATAGGAGCGCTGACCAAAAGCAGTATTCCTTCTGGGTACTATTATATTGCGGTCTTTGGAATACCTCGTTCTTATGGTACTTTGAGAAAAAATATTTATTTGGTCAAACTTAGTATAGTAGAGTGTGGCTTTTAAATATAGTTGCTTGGTATCCAACACATTATACTTATTGAAAAGATCTTCCGAAGGATATCGATACGGCTTTCGAATGAGAATCTTTAAAATCGACTTTTGTGCAATATCTAAGGGGTAAAGAATGGTCTTAGAACAACCGCCCCATCCTATCACCCCGTAGCTCAAGATACTTTCACACAATGCATAATAAACGCTTTTTGGATTGAGGTGAAATTTGGCATGCAGGCATTCGGTCATGGCAAGAGTTTAAAAGGTTGTGGATGAAATTGGTCCACCCAGGGAACACATATATTAAAAAAAATATTTTTAAAAACAAGCTTTTATTAAAATGCTAATAGAAGAAGAAAATAAACGTTGAAGTAAATCAAACCCATCATTTTGTTACATTAAACAATTTTATATGATACAAAAGCTTATCCCGTGAGTTTACTGTAATAATTTCTTTTATATATGCTTTAAATAAATTCTCTAAAAAGAAGAAAATAAACTTTGTAGTAAGTAGGTAAATGTAAAACCATCATTTTGTTACGTTATACTAATATTATAAAGAAGCAATGTTTGTAAGTGAGTAATCTCCAAACCTCCTTACCTGATTTCAAAAATTCTTCTACTAATGGAAAGCTCCATTATGAAAGAGTGCTATAGGCTATATTTTACTGTGATACACATTGGTTTTTAATAAGAAATCACGGTATTCGTAAATCCATTCGGAAAAAAGTAGTTTAAAAGGCGCCAATTTAAGCGCCACCTGCATTTCGCCGGTGCAAAAGGGTTGCCAAAATGTACTACGGCATTGAGCAATCTAATACCGATTTCGTAGTAGCAATCAATGCTACTACGAAAATTAAAAATAATGTATTTCTTGGTATACACTTAAACAGATGACTTTTCTTTATAATCCGTTTATAGGTATGACGTGGGGAAAAATATTTCTCTAAAATACGCCCGCGAACATTTGAGGTACCCATTCTTAAACCTCACAGAAAATCCATCCAAATCTCGTCCCACAATTCTCCACACTTTCCCAAAGTGGATCTTCCCCCAGATAATTTGACGCGCGAAGTTGTAGCAAAAGTCGACGGGGAAGTTTTTCAATGATACCGAATTTCGATTCCGCTTGCAAGTAGCCCAGGTAAATCCCGGAACGGCGGCAAATATATAAAATATCGGAAAGACTCGAAAATATCGGAAAGTCTCGATGGTTTATTCCACGTCGCTCGCTCTGTTACCTCTCATGGTATCAAGACTGGTGACAATGAAGTACAGGGTTGCGGAGCGAAGCTAGAAATTGAATTAATGTTAAGGTTGGTTAGTAACACTGTAGTGTCGGAGGTTGTTCGGAATCGATGCGTAGTTGTTGTAAACTAGCAAACCGCCCAGGAGCGCCAGAAGATTGACTCCTGGGGGAAACTAGCCCTCAGGACAGAGTCCTGCCCAAGCTCGCACTTCATGCGTGGAGGCCGCCGGATGGGTGTTGACCCATGAGTGTGACCGACCCTGAACAAATGGGTCTTCGTGGCCAACTCCAACAGGGCCCATTAGCTCCCGTTTATTAAAACCAGTGAGATATTCATTAAGTATTGTTTTTATTGCACAGTAAAGTTCCGCAACAGTGCCTAGTTGGCAGATAGTTTGGGCACCGACTACGTAATATTGCGTAGGACTTACGTTTAGACTTGAAGGATGTAGCTATGTGTTGGCGTCTAGAATGACGTATGGTTGGCACCTCGGCATTCAATGGGTTAAACATGTTCTCCTTAGGATTTCAATTCAGTGTTTTTTTTATATCCATTAAAAAGAAAGTAAAACAATATTATTGCAATGGTCCCTTGTCGCGGGGCCCCTAGAGGGCGCGGGGCCCAAAGGCAGGTGCCTACTTGGCCTATTGGATAATCCGGCATCGAATATGTCGGAAGAAGAGTGCCTGAGCTTCGTCGACCTCACTCTCAACAAGCACTTCAGGGAAATCAGAAAGGACCCTTAAAACGATGCATTATTAAACGCCTTTATTTCTCATCCTCTACGTTCCTTTTAACCCCTTGTATGCCTTAATAATATAAGGTAAAGTGTGCTAGTGACGGACGAGGGTGTGACATGTATCAGCCGATAATCAGCTGACACAGCGCTGTTGGATACTCTAATAGCCTCCGTCGCAGGTCGCATCTAATATAGTGCTGAAGTACATTTTCGTGTCTGCTCGAACAGTATTTAATACCGAAGAAGGTCGCCTGTCATGTCACCTTCTACTATAATTACATTGTCATCGTAATCCCGGCATATTGAATATTTGAAAAAGTTGAATTTCAATTCTGGAAATCCAGCTGTCAGATAGAAGCCTAATGGACTCTCTAGACGATCAAGCATGCTCGTCAAGCATCGCGTCGTGGGCTGGGAGGAATCGTAAACCGCAGGAAATATATTTTTTTAAATTTTATTTTTACCAAATATGCCTAATTTTGTAGTTTTATACCAGGGAGACGTCATTTATCAATCAATTACGTCTATTTAACGTGACTTCCTGATATTTTCGGTTGTCGCTTGCAATAACAACATCGGGTCGAATAGACAGACCTCTTACCACAATGTGTCGCGTTTTTGATAAATCGTGTAAAGGATTAGATGTAATTTATGATTCCATTAATTTAATAAAAGATTCGATTATACATAACCTATCTCCTACTTCTTAAGATTTCACTAACTGCCATCCTAATGTACTGTATTATATGATTATTATATTATAACATACTATTGTATTATATCATATTATGTATAATAAATATTATTATCCAATTACTCATACTTATATTTTGCTCTATTCAAATAACCTTATTAACAACTTATTTAATTATTACTTTTCTTACCCTTATATTATTATTAGCGTTATTATATTTTTTTCTACTATCAACGTGTTCATGTTATTTCTATGTTGATTTGTAATGCAAGCATTGCAAACTATTCATAGGATAGTAAATTTGTTTCGTTTGAATGCTTTTAAAATACTAGTGTCATATATTTACTATCTGTAAGTTTGCTATAAAATTAAATAAAATAGAAATATAATAAAACTACAAAATTTTTTAATTTTCAAACTACAAACTAAAACACGGGCCTAGTGATCTTAAGTTGTAAGGTCCCGGGTTCGATTCCCGGCTGGGTCACCATTTTCCGTTGGGATCTAATTAACGGAATTGCATTTTCAATTCTGTCGATCGAATGCAATAACAAGACACACACTTACACACAAATGTTACACGCATACGTACATATAAATACTTCATTGTAGGGTTGGTTGTAAGAAATTGTCATATGACAATAAACCCGCCCATTGTGAACTTTCGCAATAAAGGGTAGAAACAAAAAAACAACCAAACAAAATTAGGCATTTTTGGTAAATATTAAATAAATATATTTGCATCTTTCCTGCGGTTTACGATCCCCTTTCTTGGTCGTCTAGAGAGCCCCTAAAAAATGGGCATTTTAGGCCCACTTTTCCAATAGCTGTAAATTACATACCGATGGTAATATCTCTTTATATATAACATTTATTACTACATAGAACAACTGATCTCAATTATGAGCCATTTCCGAATTATATCATATAAAATATGGCTAATTACCTGATACTCCTCGGGCACCTAACACTGCATAGCATTTTTAATTAAAACTATCGCAGAATACCTGAAACGATAAAGTACGTACGCTGTGTGGGTGCAAACTGTATATTTTTAAGAATGCTCGAGTTTTTCAGCTTGAGAAATCGATAGAGGAATAGAAAGAGAACAGTCTAAATTATACTCCCGTGGTCTATTCTAGTATGCATTGGGCGGGATACCTTTTCAAATTAGCACCTTTATAAAAAAAATTGTTGCCTGCAGCTGCGTTAGACTTTTTTTAGAATTTAGTTTTTTTTTTTAAAACAAGCTTTACTTTCTACTAGGACCATCCAGAAAGTGAGGTTACAACATTTATGCAAGATCGAAAAATGCTTTATTTTAGTTGAAATCGCAAGAGACTTCACAAATATATGAAGCTATTTTTAACACGCTTTTATTAGGTCGACCTGTATGTAACTATGTAATAGAATCTAAGGTAACTAATTTAACCATCTTCCAAGGATCGTAGCGTCACGAAAATTGGCAGCTGTATGTAGTTCTGATGACAATACAATAATATGGTACTGTCGAACTGATCTGATGATGGAGTCGGAAGATATGAACTGGAACTTCATGATGGAATATCGTATCATAGCTGTGTTTGGACTTGTTAGAAAGGTCTTGTAATGAATTTTGACCACGATTAAGTTTCAAGGTCTGATGATGAAGCCGGAAGACAGGAACTGGCATTCCATGATGGAATATCGTATCATAGTCGTGTTTGCACTTGTGAGTAAGGTCACGTAATGGACTTTGAACACGATCAGGTTTCAAGGTTATAGCAAACCTATTATATATTGACTCGTAAATATTGAGTGTAAATAGTGTAAATATTGACATAGGTGCCTGTATAAAATGTATATAGACCTGTACATGGAGAGTGTAAATATATAATATTGATATATCTATATACAATGTATATTGACGTGTAAATAGGGTAGTAGGTTGTTAAAGATCCCACCCGAGCCAAGGTGAGAAATGTGCCGAGGACTGAATGACATGAGGGTGGTTAAAAATATCATGTCGCTAGCGTCACCTCAGGGAACCGAGCGAAACCCTGTTGTATTTTTTTTTGTTGGTTTTTACGTGCATTTATAAAAGCGTGTTTTTAGTGTTTTTTTAAAAAACTATTAATTTATTCAGTATAATCACCGTCGTAATTGAAACTTGTTTGTTGTTAGCTTTTTGTATGACAGTGTCGTTTACCTCCGCCGCCAGCTCTTTCCGCCACTTCTTCACAGCTTCCTCGTCCTCCTGATCTTTGTAAAAACGTTTCCGACCTAAAAACTCCTTTAGTTTAGTGAAAAGGCTATAGTCTGAGGGCGAGCACTTGGATCAATAGGGAGAATGCGTGCAGGTGCACTGTTGGGCAAAATTTATACACCAAGGGTTGGCTCGGTTCAGAGCATTTTAATAAAAGCTTGTTTATAAAAATGCGCTAATACTATTAACTTATTGCATTTATGTCTGTCTAGTTATTAATTTGACTGATCAGTTAGACAAACAAGACTTGCGTCCTTGCAACGTGCGACTAAGTAAGGTTAGAAATAGTTTCCTGTATCAGTCCATTATATTTTATAACAAGATTCCATTGTGCGTCAGGGGTCTTGGAGACGTTCAATTTAAGAGCAAGGTCCAGGATATACTTATTAAGAACCCAATGTATTCTGTTAAGGACTTTGAGAGTATTAATTTTCCTAATCTTCCATAATTATTTATATTACAATCTTTTCTTATTTTTATTTTATTATTTTTTTTATTTTTTTATTTTCTAATTTTGATTATTTACATTACTAAATACAATCAATGATTATCAAAGATGGATTATAATATAAAAAATTATATTGATCATTTATATTACGACATTGTTATTGATTTAATTTTATATTTTTTATAATTTTAATTTTACTGTTTAATAACCGACTCTCCGTTTTTATATTTTGACTATCTGCAGTATTTAAGCAGCTCCAATCATTTTAAAAAGATCTTAAATCTTTATTTTAAATTGAAATATTAATGGTTTTACAATCGTCGATATTTAAAAAATTAAATATACCACATAAGGTATAATACCAGTTATTCAATTTGACTATACCAAGAGTAGGGATTCCTACCAACTAGCTTATTTGAAAAAAAAAATGTTTTGAAATCGGCGAAATAAACCCTTCGAAACACTATTGCCCCCCCCCCCTCCTTGCCTCCTTGATGACCAGGTAAAAGATATTAAGTCACTATTGACTCCTGAATTATAATATAATACGCCAGACAGATGGTTTCCCCGGTTACTGTTTTTAAAATTTGGTTTGATTATCATTTTAACCGAAGTTCAACTGTATCACATTTTTACATTTATCTCAACCCTTTCAAACGCAACATCCGATACTGTTTTACAAACCAAAGCGAAATTCGCGCTGCTTCGCTGCGCGAAGCTCCCTGTTGACAAGGGTTTGACGTTCGCTCCGACCCCCCCTCCACGTTGACTGTTGACATTACCCCCCCCCTAATTTAATGGGAATTCTCGGTAGGTAACGTCCGTATAGGGCGGGCTAGAGATTAACATTTAATTATGTAGTTTACTAAGGGCTGCTGTACGGATTTCCGTTTAACCCTCACACCGAAGTCGATTTTTGAATAATTAAAACAGTGGGTCATTCTGGGCGAGGGTCATCCGAGGGTTAAAACAATTAAAACTTTCCGCATAGAGTGTTTCCCTCGACTAAAGTGTCAAAAAGAAACTTTTAGAAACGTGACAAATTAAGTAACACTTACTGCTTCAAACTAACAGTAATTGCTTTTCGACATATTTAGCGAGTTTTGAATTTATTTATTTATTAATTTTACTTTATTTATTTCAATTAAAACTGTTATAGTCTGAACATTTATTACTTCCTAAGTCATTTAATAATAATGGGAATGGAAAAAAGTCGGTTGTATCCTTCCTGTGACTGCCGGCAAGCAGACCAGGCTTTTCCCGTACTAACCCTCTTTCCCTTGCGATAGTGATTGTGTCGAGTGAATTATGATCGCAAATGTAGTATTTTGTAATGTTTTTGTGGTATTTAAATGGCTACTTTAAAATGTGATGTAGTATTTTCTTAAATATGGCAGAATTAGTTGGTAAAAATTAGTTGTGTTGTAGAAGAAATATTCCAACCAAAATTTGACAATGTGGTTTTGGATTTAAAGTCTCTAAGTCCAATATTTCGAGATTGAAGTATGACTACCGCGCCCCCTGGTGGCCGATTCTTTGCATCTCTTACCGTGATCAAATGATGCCTGCTTGCCAAATTTCAGATTAGAATTTCGCCATATATTCAACCGAATATTAACGCAGAGTCGCCTAAATCTTGCTGAGAAAGAAACCGCGCTGCCAGTGGCCAAGAGGCGTCGCAATGCGACTCGCAACCCCGATAGAGGACACTCATCGATTTTATTTACGAAATCAATATTCAGTTGAAATCAGTTATTGATACTTGCCGGAAAAGTATTGGGGTGACACAACCGCTTTTTTTACACGACGCAACTGCCCAACAAAAGAGGAATATACTGTATTCAGGGTTCATCTATGTTTGTTTTAAGTTTCATTATTCTACCATAACTTCTAAACGTTTGAACCGATTTAGAAAAGTGTGGTAATGTTAGAACTGTAAGAGCCGGTCTACACGGTACAAATATCGAGGGTATGCCACACGGAGCATTCCAGCGTCGAGTCGCACCGCACTTAGCTGGTGAAATCGCTGCAATAACTGCATATCATGCCTGTTTCTATTCTAAAATGACTTACGGTATACTGATATGGGGTAATGCCACAGACAGTTCTAGGGTTTTCATTTTACAGAAAAGTGCACTAAGAGCAATTGCAGGAGTATCCCGTGACACGCACTGCGAACCATATTTTCTTAAGTACAAAATACTGACTTTTACGTCTCAATATATTTTACAATGTCTACTATATGCTAAATCAAATATTAACGAACAAGAGGTAAACGGGAATATGCACTCCCACAATACAGGCAGATGTGATGACGTTATCCTGCCTAAAGTGGGCCTTACGCAGACACAAAAGTCCTTTGGATATTTGAGCTATAAGCTCTTTAACCAGCTACCGCTCTCCACAAGAAAGATGGAAACAAAGGCGTTTAAAAGATTTATTGCTGCAATTCACACATGCTTTCTATAAGCTGGGTGATTTTTTCGAGCATGCCAATTCTTTCAAATGGGAATAACATTAATATGTAACATTCAGGTACCTCATTTTAGTTCTTATTGTTTAATAATAATATTATGAATTTAATATTTAATATGTAGATTACAATGTGTAATGTAACATACCTGATCATATACATACGTTGTTTTTTCCAATTTTGTTTTGATACTTCCTATTGTGTGATTATTTTTTGTATAAAGTGCTTGATGACTATTAATATTCTTATAATAATTATCTATTTTATATGTATACTCATGTACATGGATTCAGCTCTATTTTTTTTTGTCTGCCGTTTAAAGCCGACTTTAGCCAACGCTATTGTTGAATGAATATTTATGCTTTAATAATAATAATAATAATAATAAAACTCTTTATTCTTAAGAAAATCGTTTTATATCTACATATAAACTGACGAATTCTAATATGCGATAATTAGCTTTAATTCATAATTCATGCTTTTATTGTATATTCTGAATGAATAAATTGAATACTGAATACTGAATACTGAAATATATTCCCAAAATTTTATATGAATCTTTATAGATAAATACATACATTAACCACAAATATTTAATTAAAAAACCGTTATAAAAATAATTATAAATACAATAGTTCACTTTCTGTAAAGCAGACGTGTTTTTTATTATTTTTAATTTATTTAATTGTTACCGTATACCGTTAAACTGTATCAGAAAACCTATTCGTATTAACCGTTATAGTGGGTCGGTCCAATTGCGTTTATATTAAGTTAAACTTAAGTCGCATTAAAAATAAGTAGGATTAGTGCGTGCATTAAAATAATAGCTATCGCGTTTCTGTCAGATTTTACACACGTAACAAAATCTGCGACTTCGTTCTGAGTCTATGGTAATGTACTAAAAAGCTGGCAACACAGGTTTTTCGAAACGTCAAAATCGGCGCTCTGAATCCATTTTTCGCGCGCGGCTGGCTAGTAGGTTTGTTTGGCATTTCTTTTAATCCGAATGATATCTGAAGTGGCGGTGTTCTAACCACCTTATCGTATTAAAAGACATCATATAATTTACAGGTTATGACGGAAGAAGAATTTTGTTCGAAATCGAGAAGTATTAGGGAAGTATAATATAACCCTACACTAAGCCCTTCTCGGGCACCAAGGCCGCACTGACACTATACAACAGCTATGTTCGCAGCATTCTTGAATTCACGTCTCCCATTTGGTCTCCGCAATATAGCGTGCACAAAGCCCAACTGGAGAGGATTCAAAGACGTTTCGTCCGGTGCGTATCCCGACGCGAACATCTCGCATTTGACTCTTACCGTGATAGGCCACAGAATTTTAATATGCTGTCGCTTGAGGATCGGCGAATTACTGCGGATATGACTGCGCTACATGACATCGTCAATGGGACGCTGGATAGCCCATACATAGTCTCGAGCATCGCTCTGAAGGTGCCGCAACGTAAAACCCGATCCATACAGTTTTTCGAGCCCCCGAGACGACATTCTAACTACACGAGCAATTCAATGCTTAACACTTCACAGGGCTTGACATTTATAGTAAAAACAAAATTAGCTTCAAATCGGCAGTACGAACCGCCCTTGAAGCTGCAGCAACAACTGTCAGTAATTATTGATTTGTAATATGTATGTATAAATATAATATAACTTATATATGTATTCCCATTTACTTATTTTGAATTTATGCTGTAAAAGTGTATATGTTTGCGGTTAACTCTACAACTTTTGCGGTCATTTGATTAATAAATAATTACGGATGTATTGTATTTTATGTTTCATAATTTAGTTTGTAAAATATTTTTCAAATAATTTCGAACGGCGTAAGTTATAATCGGCATAAGAACATGTTTTTTTTAAAGAATTATGTATCTAATTATAAGTTCATGCTGTTACTTACCTAAATAAATAATAAAAATTATAAATTAAGTACGTATTGTTATCGTTATTCATTCGATCTCCTTTGTAATATCCCAACATACGGGAACATTTCAGCAGTAACAGCAAAAATGGCAAATTCGTACGTAAAAACACAAGCGTCACCCATCTCAGCGAAAACGCGCGTTTTAAAATTGTCACGTTCAAGCTGGTTATTATTCGGACAACTAACTGTCAAATTTTGAGAAACGGAATAGCGTTTCTGGGAGAATAAAATAAATTTAATACAAAATGCATTAAACACGGTAGCACCAAAACGTGACAGATGAATCGCAATACCAATGTGACTTAATTTTTTTTTTCGAATTTTGTTATAAATTTAACGCATTTTTGACTTTATTTTAATCCGCGAATGAAACGCAATTGGAGCCAGTGTGAACTGCCTGTCAGATAGCGGGCCACCATTAGCACAAATTGATTGACCCGAAAATACGACAAATTGCCGCTGAAAATGCGGGAGGGATTTCTCTGATTTAAGGCATTGTGACAGGCTTCGTTTTTCTTGACGAAAACGTCTTTAAAATCGATGCGGGATGGCTGGTGGCAATCGCGCTCAACTGAGTGACAGTTTCTATTGAAGTAATTTAAAACTTCATAACTCGGCAAAAATAGAATGATTGATTCCGTGGCCGCGATTTTGGTCTCATTTTAAAGAACACGGATGGTAGTATATGGTATTCCGGTACTACTCTGGTATACGTGGTGGCATGACATCGCGAACTACGCATGCGCTCACTAAGAATAAATTAATAGTAAAAAAAAACACTAAAAACACGCTTTTATAAATGCACGTAAAAACCAAAAAAGGTTTGTTATAACCTTGAAACCTGATCGTGTTCAAAGTCCATTACAAGACCTCTCCAACAAGTCTAAACACGGCTATGATACGTTATTCCATCATGGAATGCCAGTGTCTATCTTCCGGCTTCATCATCAGACCTTGAAACCTAATCGTGATCAAAGTTAATTCCAAGACTTTTCTAACAAGTCCAAACACAGCTATGATACGATGTTCCATCATGAAGTTCCAGTTCATATCTTCCGAATCCCTCATCAGATCAGTTCGACAGTACCATATTATTTTATTGTCATCAGAACTACATACAGCTGCCAATTTTCATGACGCTACGATCCTTGGAAGATGGTTAAATTAGTTACCTTAGATTCCATTAGTTGGTTACATACAGGTCGACCTAATAAAAGCGTGTGAAAATATAACGATTTAATACACGAAAATACGCATGTCTCAACAAGGATTACGTATATAAGTCGGACTGTGGTTCATACCCTAAATGCACTATGATTGGCTGAGTCAGAATTGGATATTTGGACGGTGAACTTAGTACAACTGCAAAGTACGGTAATGGCATTTCTTAGCAATCAAGTAATTATGTAAATATGTAGTATGTAGTATTACAATTGTTAAAAAGTAGTAACTAGTATAAAAGAAAGGTTAGATAATCATTAGATATATGTAAGTATAATCGTTTAATATTACGCTCTAGCGTATTTCTCTGTCTCGTTTGCTACAGTCTAGAATAATAGTCTATATATTAAGAATAATAATGATAGTAATAGTAATGGAGTAGAGTAATAACAGTAGAATTATAATATTAATCTATAGTAGAATAATAGTTAGAGTCTAGAATAATAGCATAGAAAAATAATTAACGATTTGGAATCATCTGTAAGGTTAATTATGTTTAGGGAAATAAAAAAATAAATAAATACGTATGAATTTACATGACGCGTAACGGTGTTGGCGTGACGGTATTTATCATAATGAAATAATAATATGTTAAAACATAATCTTATTTTATTACGTCGCCATCTTGGGATCTCGCTTCTATGACAGCATGTAGTAGTATACGTACGGTTATAGTCAGACACAACGAATTATGTTGAAGCTACAGTATACTGTTTTTAACTGTATCGTGGTGGATGCTCGGCTCCATTGAAAGAAATCCGCAATTTCTTAACGATACCGCGTTTATTTTATTTTAAATATACATAATTAAATCTGTCTTCATTTATTCCAAGATGTTCAATTCAATTCTTTATTTTGAAATCACACAGTATTACAGAGTAATAATATTAAAACATAAAGTATATAGATTTACAACAAATAAAACCGTCAAATTTAGTAATATATAGGAGGCTAGTGTGTAGGGTGTGTGTGTGTGTGTGTGTGTGTGTGTTTTGGGAGTGTGTTGAGCGTGTTGGTGTGGAGTGTGATCGTATATGATAATAATAATAAAGTATATAAATTATAATAACAGTAATAATACGTAACAGCAATAATACGCCAAAGAAGAAATGTTCATATACTGGCTCTCCTATATCGTGTACTCACCCAATTAACACCATCCTATCTCCAGGAGCTTTTTGAACCACTAAGTTCCCACGGTCTCGTACTTCGGTCAGCCTCTGACAGTTTATTAAAAATTCCGAGTCATAATAGTGATTTCTATTCCTATTCATTCTGTGTCCATGGTGCAAGACTCTGGAACGATCTCCCAGCAAATATACGAAACTCGCCTTCTTTACCATCGTTTAAGACTCACCCTAAGGATTACTACCTTTCTAAGAAGTAACCAGTTCTTCCCTTTCTCTCCTGTTCCTCTCCCAATTTCCTCTCCTCGGGCATTATTAGTCTTAAATTCTTCCACTTGTCTGTATGTTATGTAATAATCTTTATTTTCACAATGCGCGCATGTACTACTATGTTTAGGTTAGCTGTAAGACATTGCCATGTGGCAATAAGCTCGCCTTTTTTGTATACTTATTAAGTGCAAATAAAGAGTTTATTATTATTATTATTATAATATTCAATAAAAATAGCTAAAACGAATAGTCAGATTATTGCATCGGTTAGGATTTGATTTACGAAGTATTTATGAGTGATCATGAAACTATTTACACGTTGCAAGTTCTAAATGTGTGTGTTGCTCCAAAGCCTATTTTTCTCGCAGGTCTGTAATCCATCATACAGCAACAATGCCTTGAATAAAGCCCCTTATTTATGGTAAACTTTTGTTTATCAACAAAGTTGAATCAACATGTTAAAAAGTTGCCGCTCGGCGAGCGTACACATCAGTTTCGCAACAAATGTTGCTGTGTGTGGACGCGTTTGCAACAAGTTATTAACATAGCAGTAGTGCGGAGCAATGACAAAAGAGCAATGACATTCTATTTCAATCAAAAGCAATATTATGGGATTCTTCAAGAATAGAGAAGAAAATAAAGATAAAAACAAAAAAAACGATGCTTTGGAAGAAATTTCTCAAACCCTAAATATACCCAAACAAGACGTGGAGAATAAAATACGCATACTAAGTACGCAGTTTTCTAGGGAGAAGAAAAAGATGGCTGCAAAAAAGCGACAGGTAGCGGCGCTAAATGTCACTAGTTACTAAACGACCCATCTGTTGGTAAGAACGACCAATTTGATGAGTCATAAGAAGATGACTCATCAAATATGCTCTTTGCAACAAATAATTTCGTACCCACTACCTTTTTTTCCTTTTTTTAATAGAAAGTCTATACGTTAGATACAGAGATCACAACATCACTTCTTCCTCCGGCAGCCTTTTGACTGGCGTGGGGACAGGACATATTGATATATGGACTAGAAGTGCGCATGTTATATGTCAAAATGATTTAAGGTCGGCTCGTTCTTAAGGAAAAATTAAATCCTAGCAAACTAAACACACAAGACGTGCTAATAGTGACTACGTTGCAGTTCCCCGAAGGAGTACGTCATTTGGCCAAAGAAATTTTACTTATCTAGAGCCTAAGACATATAACATCCTACCTGCAGGTATAAAGATTAGCCCGAGTATATCAATTTTTAAGAAATAACTGGTCTCGTGGATGCTTGGGTCAGGAAGGTCCCGAATA